>BGPR01014143.1:13173-39956 GCA_013235015.1 Araneus ventricosus | reverse complement strand
GACACGAGTAGATTGTTGACTTCGCATTTGCAGAGCACTTAATAATATATTGCCTTGGACACATAAATTCTTTTCATCAAAAAAGGTTTAAATAGTAGGTTTATTGGGTTACTTCTATCAACCAACTATACTTTATTTTGTAACGATGACGAAATATACAAATATATATTACAAGGTAGAGCTACAAATAACATTTGCACTCGAGAGGTGACTCTCTGTCATCATTCTAGGCGGTGCATCATTTTAAAGTTTCTTGATTTCGATGGTTAAAAAAACTACCTACAAAGTTTTAAGAAGTTGTAGAATAATTTTCAGGAAAAATGAACTTACATAAACATATTTTTTACGTTCCAAAGCAATAATATGAGCTCTTGTAAATCAGTGAATAAAATTACTTTCCGAGTGCAAAGGGTTAAGATTTGATGCGTTTGGGTTCAATTCGCACTTGCAATCACTTCGTATAACGTGTCTAACTCGTGCATCGAATTGCATAATTTATGATTTTTAAATCTAAGTCAAAGTAACAATTAATTTGAAAGACGACAATTATTTATTTGGACATGTTCTAGTATCTTGTGCTCTTTACGTTCTTACATGGAATGAAATCAAAATAAATACCCCAAATTGGATGTGTCATCTACTTAGGAAGTTAAATAAATTAGTTTGTCAATGGATTAAAGTAGATTATGAGAAATAGTGGGATAGGTTTATGGAAAAAACTAATATGAGTGTTAAGTTAATAAAGAATGCAAATGAAATATAAACTTTTAACTGAAGCTTCAGAAAACTCGTAGCAAAAAAAAGAAAAAAACTTTTACAACTGCGACAAAGTAAAGATTCTCAGTTTAAGTAAAATTAATATTATTTATTTAAGAAAGGTTAACAAGCAATTTACTGCACTGGAGCGTGGCAAATAGAACAAAGAAAGTAAACAATTATTTCCTTTACAGGTAAAATAGTTATTGATTTGTCTTCAGTTGATGATAAAATCAGCAAAATCGGTCTATTTTTGCTATGTAAATTCCTCAGATTGTCCTTGCTACATGGTACATAATTTTGCATTACAGATCCCTCTTATTCCGCCCCTCCCCTCTTTCTTCCTGCTTTGATTCCAAATTTTTATGTGGGATATATCCGATATCCATGCATTTTAAACTTTTCAAAAGCAATAGTAATTGCTACCATAGATTAAATTTATGCTCAAATGATTATATATCGAAAGCCTACGAACAACAAATTTTTAATCAGATATTTTAGTTTTGCATTAGACTTCATTCGTTCACAGATTTGAGGATATATGTTTTATTTCATAATAGAGATACAATATTGTGAATAGAATTTGCTTGCAAACATGCATCTGTCAGGAAGATTTAAAAAAAAAATTAATAAAGGAAGATTTATTAAAATTCAATTTTAATACCAGAGGCTTCCATTTTTTTTCGATTAATTTGAAAATTATATCGAATAAATTTTTTGTATTTTGTCCTAATTTCGAGAAGGAATTTAAAGAAATTAAGCCGAATGGTTTCGTGTTGAAATCCAATTTAAACTTTCGGTTTCGTATCGGACTGCGTGAAAAATTGGACCCGCGCACGATCCCATCCATCGACAGTGCACAAAGTGACCACGAAAAACTGGACATTTAACTAGAAATTTTTAAAATTTTAGTTTTGTTACTTAACCATTCATACCGCCGCGTTGAAAATGCAGAAATAAGGAGCTGATCAATCGGTGAAATTTCTTCCTGTCACGCCTTGCATATTGTGTTGTTAATCGGTTTTTCATCCCTATGCGGGAGGCCGCGGTGGCCTAGTGGTAAGGTCTCGACCTCGGGACCGGAGGGTCGCATGTTCGCAACTCGATTCCACTGAAGATCCGCCGTGTGCGGGGCCTGTTGCACGCTAAATCATACGTAGTGGCCAAACGTTCTCCCGTTGGTGTGGCACGGAAGTTTGGAGAGGGGGGTGCCAACTCAGGTGTCGTCTTCCCCATTTGACCGCGTTTTAGAATTACGAGGTCTGTCGCTCGTGTTGCTTCAAAACGGGACGCTAACACAACTGAAACTAAGTCTTCATCCTTATGTGTTTGACACGGCAATGTTAACTGGCCTTTAGCTTAAATAAACTGTTTTCCCCAGTAGCGGCAACTGGGTGGAAAAAGTGAGGGGCAAACAATTTATAGTCATCTAAAAGACCCGGGAGTATAGGGGGTAGACAACAAAATTTAATTGAAAAAAGAGCTAGTTTTTCAGACAACTATTGTTTTGTATCTCCTAGTCTTAGGCGGCTAAAATAAAAAAATAATAATAAAATCCCTAAGAGAAGTATGGGTCTATTGCCTCTCCCACCCCCAATAGACTCGCCGCCACTGTTGGTACCTGCTCCAAGTGATGAGAGTATTGACAAGGAGTAGTTCTGTCAAATTTTTCATGAGTCGTGTTAGCCTTGTGCCTGAGACTCGACTTCATGTCTGGCGGATCGTGGGTTCGAGACCCAATACCTTGGAAGATCCACTATGTATATAAATCTATCGAGGGACAAGTATCCTCCCGCTGGTTAGGTGTAGACACTTGGAAAGGAAAGTGCCGGCTCAGATGTCGTCCTCGTTATCTGATCACTGTACAAAGTTTCGAGTTCCTTTCCAAATTAACCCTCGTTTAGCTACAGAACGAGACGTTAATTTAGTTGGTCCTCTCTGCAGTGGCCATCCTCCGTTCCCACGAAAATTGGCCGCTCAGAGGGGTGGACGCCCTAAAGCAGTTTCTAAGTACAAAATACTTATTTAAACAGGCCCTAATTCGTTATTTCTGATAGCGCGAATTAAAAAAATCATCTAAAGTAAAATAGTACTTCGAAAATTTCTTTTGCAAAAAAAGATACAATTTGCGTTAGTTTGGATCTTTCAGCTTTTTCGGCGTTAAACTTTTCATTTTTTTAAAAAATTGGACGATTAAATTCGTAATCTTTCTCTAAATACTTTGTACACAACAGGTGGTCCGCACAACCGAAAAGGTTGGGAACCGCTGGTCTATGGGATGAAAATTCCGTGCCAAAGAAATGCATCCCTTGAGAGGGGTGACCGCTTAGAGAAGTTTGACTGTATAATCAAAGTGTCAAATTCTTCAGTATCAGTAAGTAAAAATCAATGCAGGATATAGAAGCGTTTCATTCAAATTGCAAATATAAAATTCATTCTGCTTAGCACTTGTCTATGCTAACTTTATTTTGTTTCCCCCACATATGTAAACGCTTAGGGAAGCGGTAACTTATTCGTTTAGTTTAATAAATTATTAACGCCGCGTTTAGAAACTACACAAGAGCTATTTTGGGACGTACCTCGTAATTTTGAACCGTGGTCAGATGGCAAGGACGACATCTGAGCTGGCACCCCCCTCTGACATCAGCGGGAGGATGTTTGGCTTTCTACGCACGATTTAACGTGCCACACATGACTGTTCTTCAGTGGAATCGGGTTTCGAACTTGGAATCCTCCGGCCTCGAAGCCGAAACTTTACCACTATGCCACCGCGGCTAGTAATTTATTCGTACATAAGTTGGGCAGTGGAATACTTACCGAGTTGATAAGGGATCGTAAATAATAATAATACAGTGATGAGATTTTTCCGCCTTTTGGCGGATTTCCGCCTTTTGTGTTTTTTTTATAAAATTTTCCTCCTTTTCCGCCTTTTTGCCCCTGTTTCGAGGATTTCCCGCCAGTTTTTCCCGCGAAAAGTGTATTTTTCCTCGTGTCTAAGGCAAAAGATAGTTACAAGACTGAAATGGTTTTAAAAAGGAAGGAGAAGTGTGTTACACAACCAAGTACTTCAAATGAAAAGTTGCTGTCAAAAGAAGCTATCAGCAAAATTACAAAGAAATGTCCATTTGAAGAAAATGCACAAGATTTCTTTAAAGAGTAGAGTTCCTTCTTCAAATAAGCATCCAGTTAATGAGAATGTCACTGAAAAATCAGTGAAGAAACAAAAAACAAGCGAGCCTTCTGCAAAACGAAGAAAATGTCCTTTGACAATCAAAGAAATGTTTGCCAGAAAATGTTTGTAAATTCTTTTCTCAGATATGCATTAAAATACTAGTTTTATGCGCCTGTTAAATTAGTCAATTTTATTTGTACTTTGTATGGATGGCATTTTCTCCGGATCTTTTTTTATAGCTGAAATTTGGAGAATACTATGTTCCGAGAACAATATGTGACACATATTCATTTATTCCCAAATATTTGAAATGTAATTATTATGAAGTGTCAGAAATGTCTGTTATGTCTGTTATCTGCAAAATTGGTGAATAATCCCTTCAGCATGCTTTTTGTCGCATTTTTGGATATCGTCCCTTCCGCATGCGTTTTTGACGAATTTTTGGATTTCCTCCTTTTGCTCTCTGACCAATCTCATCCCTGAATAATAATAATAAAAAATCTTTAAAAAATCTCTGCTTTAGAGTCGCTGAGAAAAGGTTTATGAAAGATGAGCCATTTTTTGCGTTTCATGGAGCGATGGTGGTAACAAATTTGGATTCCGGTGAGGTATTAAACCCTTGGCATACTATTTTTATTTAACTTCCTAATAAGATGCCACCCATTTGGGGTATTTATTATTATTTGAATCTATTTAAGATGGTAAAGGATACTTGAGACATTTAAGCGTGTCCAGATGCTTTTTGTATTTTAAATTATTTGTTACGTAGACCTAAATACGGTTTTAAATAGCAAAAATTCTGTAATTCGATGCGCGAGTCGGAGAAGTCATTGTGTGTTAAGGGGTTAATGAAAAATCTGAGCGACAAAATTTATTTTTGAACGATATGAGCTTCATTGCAGGATACAAGTAACAATTACAAAATATTGTTATGAGAAAAGAAATGTTTTCCGTTATTATTGATGATAAATTCAAATTTAGAAGAAATTATTTGAAGAGTTAAAAATGCGCTTTAATTATTTTGTTCATCAATGTTTACGTTGTAAATGAATGAGAACGAAAAATACTTTTTAATAATTAAAACTTAAGATGTTTTATTTATTCATTTACATGCATAACATAAACATCATTTAAACTGGTCTTTGATGAATAACGGCATTACGCAACAACTGCAAATCGACGCGTGTAAATGTTTGGAATACCGATTCACTATTACATTGCTGAAAGTTAAATAAACAATCTCAAACCCACTAACTGCCTACATCGCATTGATCTTCGTAGTTTTGCATACGTCGCAATTCCTTTTAGTATTCGTTTATATTAGAAGTTGAAATTGTATAACTCTGTTTCAGATATTTCATCTACGATTTGTTTATTTCCCCACTTCTTTGCTGAAATAAACTGCTGTGGTTGACCTAAATTATTATTCCTCAAACTTATCTCTTCCCAAAGTTCAGTCTCTAGAGGGAGAGGACTGTAAAATTTAGACGTTATATTATGGATCCTTGCACTTCGTGAATTTATTATAGGTACTTCAGTTTGAATGCTTGATTTGTGTGTGATTTTATAGACTACGCAACTGGGCGCCATGTCAGTCACCGGTGGCTGACACTGATCTTGACCCCTTCTCTACTCTAGTTGAGAGACAGCAGAGAAGGGGTCTTCTAATTAGACATCTGATCGTGTTTTGACTTGGATTATATTTTTCTAATTGTATCTTATATTTTCATCGAAATGAATGAAAGATGTACCAAGGATTAAAAAAGTTAACGAAAAACAGTCTTTGTAATATTTAGGAGACGCGTTTTAAGTTCAGTTTTTAAATGGAACATATTAATAAGAAATATATATATTTTTTTATTTCAGAGATTTCCAGAATTTTAACATGCCATAGCATTTATTTTCATTGTGACGCAAAATTTAAGAATTTTAAAACATTCACATTTGTAAGCCACATTGTATTGCATTCAATTCTACTCAGCCTTAATTTTTTGAAATCATTATGCACTTTGAAATAATGGCTAATTGTTTCCTTTGAGAATTTTCATTTTTTTTTCTACTGTCCTCGAAAGCATTAAGTAAAATCCTCAAATTTGCTCATTGAAATTGAGATCTGCACTTTACACTATACAGAGTATTCAAAAAGATAATGTAAAAAGGCGAAACAAGTCATTTTACTGTTAGCAACGGATTCCGAGACTACCACTTTTGGACGATTTTACATCGGAAAGGGGTGTCAGTCAATGAGTCATATGAGCACATTTCCGGAGTTTTGATATATCCCGCTCAGTAAAATGTAAACATCACCCTTCCATTCTTCACTTTCCCCCTATTTTGTGGAAAATAACTCCGCCCGGCGCATGCGCAAAGCGTGGAGGGTTTCCGAATCCGTTGCTAAACAATACAATACAACATGGAGTCGCAAACCTAATGTACGACCGCTGTATGGAGCACTTTTTTAGTGAATTATATGTAGAAGAAAAAGATACATCAGATAAAGTGCACACACAAATTTAATGGAATACAAATTCACACTAGCATAAAATCACAGTTGCATGAATAATGACATCACAAGTCGTACGCAGTTTGACAAATACAATTGCAGGTAGGACGCAGTATCAAAAACATGCCTAGTAAGTGCTCAAAAGACTTGTCGCCTGAAGCTATGCATACATGCTTAGTATGTGGTTGTTTAAGCAACTGTGTTGTTGAGTTATTGTAAATAAGCATTCCATTAAACCTATGAAACATATTTGTGTGGTACAATAAAGCACGGGTTATACGTTTCTCATTTATACGACGTTTACATTTATACATCGTTTCATCGCAGTTCCGATTCATTGTAATGATAAAGTACTTCATTTATACGACGCAAAGCTTCAGTTATACGTCGCTTTCCTCCGTTCTAAAATATGAAAATTTCCTCCTTTCTAGTATGTAAACTGTGATAAGGATATCATGACTCCGAAATTATTCACAATTGTGAATTAATAGAAAACAAATTGTCTGGCGTTAGTTTAAACGATGATGAAGTTATTCCGCCTTTCCTTAAAGACGCAATGGACTCCATTGAAAAAGTTCTAATTTATTTCTTTTGTCAAAAGGATAGTAAAAAATCATTCAAAGAACTTAATTCGATTCATAGTGCTGTACTTAATACTCACAGACAACCAGCCCGTCAGATGATGGTTAAATATTTTCTGAATTAAACGCCTACCTGCATGCATATAAATTGTGTAAAAATAAGATATGTATAACTAGTACATAAGATACGCAAAAAAGGTATGATTTTTCTCTCGTTTATGATAAATATTTAATTTTAAAATTTAAGTATTGATTTCTATACTATGTAGTATTATACTAGTACTGTCTTAAAAACTTTAAAATGAATACTTTTAAAAGAATTTGCATCAGTAGCATTAAATTTATAATAATCAAAGTTATTTATTAGAATTTCGGTTATACGTCTTTTCATTTATACGTCGTTTTATGTCGGTCCCTTGAAAGACGTATAAACGGTGCTTTACTGTACAGTAAGAGTCTGGATAATTCGAGTCTCGATTGTTCGAGTTTTCCATAACTCCGAGTTAGTGAAAAAAAAATCAGTTTAGCTCACAAATAATGACCAACACATGAAAGAATTACTGCATCTGGTTTTTATTGTTGCTCGACATGCCATATGTCCACTGCGCACCCCGAAGCCACCTGCAGAAATGCCCCCACCCAAAGAAAACGGGATATATATAAGATTGATATATAGGAGCAGTGTGTTTAAACAAAAACAATTGACAATTATTTTAAGACATAATTAACCTGTTATTATCAGCAAAAATATAATAATATGTAAGTACATTTTTCATTGAATATATTACACTGAAATTTAAAAATTGCTTTGATTTCCATTTATTTATTTATTGAATTTTATGATTTCGATTATTCGAGTTTTCGATAGTTCGAGGTAGGCCCGGTCCCGTCCACCTCGAATTATCGAGACTACTGTATATTTTCCTTTTACTTGATTCACTGACAAAGAGCCCCGATGGCGGTCGCTTGTTGCGTTTACGACCCCATGTTCTAAGCTAAAAATGACTTGTTTCTTGTATGCCTGACTTATAATTAAAATTTGAAAACAACTTATCGATACCCTTCATAAAAAGATAACCGAAATCTATTCCGACTTTTTGCGAGAAAAATTAAAATTTTATTTTATTTCATTTCAGCTGCCTAAAAATAGGAATTATATATATATATAATAATAAACAAATACAGAAACCAAGACAAAAGACACCTGTATACAAAATGAGAAATAACCAATCAAGAAATTCGTCCCGGACGTTAGTGTTATGTTCCGTTTTGTTATTTTGGTTTTTCTTTACTGAAATGGTTTTGTTGTTTTCTTTTGTTAATATATATCTCAAAAATCAAATTTTAGTGGAGAGAGAAAAGGATTTTTGATATATTTCCACAACACTCCTAGAATTGCAGCATTTATTGCGCATTCGTTGCGTTTGCGTTTTATATTATTTTTATTATTTCCCCTTTTGTTTATTCTTATATAATTTTTATCCCTATTGATACTATCTGCATTTTATTTCTATCAAAGTTTTATTGCATTACTTTTTTTACGTTTTTGTTGTTTATGATTGTTTTTTTATTTTTATGTAGTTTTTAATACTGATTGGATTGTTTCTTGTGTGTGTATGTATATATATATTAAACCATTAAAACTCAAATAACATTTTCATCATATACACCTATTAAACCCTCATTTAAAATTAAATATAATTAACAATATAACCTAATATTATTCACACAATGAAATACAGAAAGCTAATAAGATTAACAATTATTACTATGAAAAAGCCAATAGTGTCTGGGAAAGCTTGCTAATTTTGTAGTTAAAGTTTATAATTTTCTTTACTATCCTCTTTACTCTCCGGTACTTTCAGCTATGTATAATTTCTTGCCCCCCCCCCCCTCCTTATAACTCCCGATCACCGCCTCTGTTCCTACATTAATTAATTAAACATTAAGCAAGTATTTAAAAGTGTTTTTTACCGCCGTTGTTCGTGCATTAATTAAACATTAATCAAGTATTGAAAAGTGTTTTTTACCGCCGTTGGTTCGTGCATTAATTTATAAAACATTAATTAAGTATTGAAAAGTGTTTTCTACCGTTATTCCTCAGCGCTGTAAATTGAATTATTGCGTAGTTATTTTTTTGTGTGTGTAGCTTTAGGTATGCTTAATTCGCAGAAAACGATAAGCGGAATCTCGTCTGTCAGCAACACTTGAATACTCTCGCGTGTGGTCTCGCACACCTGTTACACTCCTGAGGAATTTATGTCGAAAGGGTTCTTTCTTCCCGTTTTGCGGAGGATCTTTTCGAAGTGAAAGTCTTCTGACAAAAGGGCGAGCAATGGCAGTAGCCGATTAAGTCAAATGTTCTTATATTTTAGAAAGGTTGCTCTGGAGTTAGAACATGATTCAAGTAAATCAAATTTAATCAAGTTAGACTTCCGAATCACACTGGAGTGAAAGATTGTTCGTTTGCCCATAAGTCTGTTCGGCTGATTCAAAATTTCTTGTCGCATGAATAAGCAATAATTAAAAATGGTCGGAATGGGTTAAAATTGACACCCATTGGGACTCTTTAATTTTTTTTTTTTTACGAATCTTAATTTGTCATAATTTCTTTACTCTTTTCTAATCTATTGAGAAACTTGAGTGTAGATATTTTTTGAGCTTTTAAAGACATTCTTATAATCAAAACACACGAGGTGTTAGCTTTCTAAAATTGAAAAACTAATTCGATTAATCAATTTCATTTTTTATGTATAATGCTTATTATTATTATGAGCATTTTTCCCTGGCGTATCTTTTTCACCGTATTTATGTGTTTTTAAAAAATACCATAATCACTTACAGTTCTGAGATTTTTTTAAAGGGAATTTTATACATTCTATCTAAATTTTCTATCTAAGACTTAAGATTTAGTTGAATTCTTTATTGAGTAATGATTTAAATTTTATAAGAATACTTCCCATCTAAAAAGACAGAAGTTATGTTTATGTTTGAAGAGTTGAAGGCGCTATTTGAAAATTTCAAAAATTTGCAGTATGGGAGAAAATTGAATCGTGTATGATTATGGCCAATTATTAACAGGAAATTCAGGAACAAGAGAAACAAAATTCCAGTTGATAACGTTCGGATTAGCCACTTTCTGCTGCATATGTATTTAAAAGTAAACTTTAAGAACGGTTGCACTGTACTAAAATTCGCACAGGCCTGTATTAGCTAATCTATTAGTGGCAAGGCCATTCTTAGCTTTCTACTTACTATAATTGCAATGTATAGCTTACTCTACGTGTATATCGTAGACACTGACATAAGAGTGTGGAGGTTCATTATTCGGACTATTGTGAGCTTATAAATGGATTATCGGGATGGATTAGTTTGACGTGATCCATCGATTATGAGACGTTATCTGCCCAGAGCTATAATTATCGGGATGAAGCAGATGACGATATCCGTCGAGATCGACTGTCATGGGTGATTAAGAATCTGAAGCAACTGATGCGATCCTATGACAACGCCGATTATCTGTACTAAATAGAGTTTGACATCATCCGGATAATCAGTCAAGATGCGTCAGGTTTTAAATGTAACGTGTAATGACTTCCCTTGCGGGTTCCTTCTCGCTCGGGGAAGTGGGGGAGAGTGGATTCACCGTCTTGGGTCCCGAAGCCTTCGAGAACTGATATCAGTGACGTAACTATAGAGTTACAGGACTGGCAAAATTCCAGGGGTCCTTGGTCTTAGGGGGCCACAACTGGAAATGAGGTGTCAGTGTGCCTCTTTCCTTCGAAAAGGTCTGTTGGCAATAAATTATACGCATTTTGTGTATATCAAACAAAATAGTCTTGGCCAAATTAGAATAATAAAAAAATAGATGTTCGAATTGAAACAGGCATACATTTTTTTCGTTTATTTTTAAAATTTTGAAAGTTACTTTTAGTTAATCGGTAAACACATATTACAGATACGGTCCTAGTGGACGTATTCAGTGTTAAAATTATTATGCAATTTGTTTCTTTTTATAACGTTTGCAAATGTGTTTATTTTATTTCAACTCGGAATTTTGCTTATTTTTGTATCCGGAGGAGTACCAGACACAATAATAGTTAATAAAATTCATTATACTAGTATAATTAACATTATAAAAATAGTATAAAATATAATAGTATATAATAAGATGAAATTATTAAAAATAACTGTTTTCGAAATGTGAATATTATAGTTTATAATAAGATGAAATTATTAAAAATAACTGTTTCCGAAATGTGAATATTATAGTTTTTTTTGTTTTGTTTTTCCTTAAACCGCTAAACAATTAAAACACAACAAGTTGTTGTTTTTGAGTTTGAAAGAGAGGGCGGAAACTCAAGACAGCAAGCATAAGTTAAGGTTTATGCTTAATTTCAGCTATTTGTATTTACTAAATTAATTGTTCTGAAACTTTTGATTTTTTTTTTATTACTTGTTTGAATAAACTCGAAAGAAAAAGCAAAAACCGACTGCATGGAGTTTCCCAGATATACATGTCTCTATCATTCAAGCAGGAAAATATTTTTTCAGGAACGAGCAAATCATCTTTGAAGAGAAAATATTATTGGCAATCAATTTAAAAAAGTGATGACGAAAATAACTGGTCGAATCTATAGGTCAAACCCTTCTTTTAATGATTTTCCTCTCAACTAATTTTTGTTTCTAACATAGCTACGCTTTTTCAAAAATAGACCAAAACTCCATCATTGTCTAGAAGTATCTATTTATAAGAGAATTTAGTCATTTTTCTAATGAATATTTTATTAAAGTATAAATCTATGGTATGGCAACTCTCCACTGTTTTACAGCCTCTTTCATCTGTCCCAATCTGCATCATGTCATATTGCAGCATCATAATTATTTTACCCATCTTGCAATATGATTTCCTTGAGGAAGTTGCATGGTGGTCATTTAATCTAATTTTATTTACTAACTTCCCGGTTGGGTTTACAGATCTCGTCTAAGCAGGTGGTCAGTAAATCACTGCGTATTGCAGAAAGGATTTTTCATTGTTCGGTGTACAGGCTTAGTTGCACCGACGCGTCCACGAGTTGCCTTTACTTTCGGGGAGTAGCTTAGCTACAGTACACAGTCGGGTACAGGGTCTCCTCAGGTTACATCTGGACTTACGATACGATCGGCTTCCATTCCGACGTTAGTCGAACTGTCTGCACGTGGGATTTAAATTTTTCAACGCTATTTTCACTCCAACAGTTATAAAAATTGCATATAAATCACAATTTTTTTTAAAAAAATCTCTGAAACGCATAATTATTGTACATAATGTGAAAAGTACATAATATAATATGCGCTCTATGTTACGTGCTGTAAATAAAAATACAACCCAAAATTACGTTGTATTTTGAATTTCGACATGAATTTTTTGTGGTCGTAAGTCCGGATGGCTGTCGGAGGTCAGGAGGAGTCCTCGGAGGTCGAGGAGAAGGTTTAGTTTACTCCTTAGGGGGTCTTCCAAAAGATGTTCCAAAAAGCAACGTTTTTATCAGAACATCTGTTGAAAATGTGTGTGTGTGGGGGGGTATGAAGTCTATCTTAAGCCCATTAAGTGGAAGTGAGTGACTGACTACACTTTTGGACAGGGGTGGCGCCAGTGGAGAGAGAGAGCCATGACCCTCCCTTCCGGAGATGCTGTGCCCCCCTCCCCGTGGGGGCAAGTGTTTGTACCCGTTCACGCATTAGGCTTTTCAACTGGTAGATAAATAAAGTCTGACGAAAATTTGAGAAGGTCATCATTACGCCCCTCCCCTTGTATAATAGGTCGTGTTCCCCTGTCTGGGGACTCTAACGCCACTCCTGCTCTTGGACACCAACGTCGGGCACTGCGGTGTAAATCTAAGAAAATACTTTTAAGTGGTAAGCAAATGTTAAAATATATGACAAACCCATATGATCGAATCTCGATTTCACTAAGTATCCACCGAATTTGTGAACATGATATGCGATCCATCTGTGTAGAAACCAGTGGCGAATCCGGGGGGGGGGGGGGGGTATGGGGCTGCAGCCCCTCCCAGAGCTAAACCAGAATTCTTGATTTTATTTTAAATCACTACAACTCTTTGTTCTTAATTTCTCTTTCTTAAAAAAAAAATAATAAATACATGACAACATTGCTTTCTGGCTTGACAGGCTCGAAACTTTTCCTACTTTTCTAGTCATTCCATTTGTACTTGTAGAGTTGACACGGTCGAAAACATCTTTTGGCTACTTATTTTATTGTATTTTTTTTATTAAATTATCGAAAGTATTGTAGTGTTCTTTATGATTCTTATTGTCAGGTGAGTCAAGTCTGTGAAGTTAAAGTGTTTTGGTTTACATAAGCCATGAGGTTTGACATTCGTCCCGACGATACAAAATTTTTATAACCTCAGCCCCTCCCAGACCCAAATCCTGGATTCGCCACTGGTGGAAACTGAAACGTTTCCCGTGTGGCGGGCTGTGCATATTAGCGAATAGAATGGCACTTCGAGTCATTTGAAAATTGTCTGTAAATATATAGCATAGCCCCCCAAAAAGTATAGCTAATAAGAACTAGCATTAATCTAACAAGGCCGAATAATTTTTTTTAAAAAAAAGAGAATGTCATTTAAATGACAGCATCTTTATCAGTTCATCGAATAAAAAAATTTCTGAATATATTGATTTCAGAAGGTTATCTGAAAGATCGATAATTTTTGAGGTCGATCATGTTGGTTACGAAAGGTTCCTTCTTTACATAAAATCGTTGCTAGTATCATCCATAAACTAATTGCACTATTTTAATGAGTTTGAATTACTACTCATTTTACAAAAAAAGAAAAAGTCAAGTATGCTTAAATTAAAAGAAATAAATTACTGTAAGATATTAATCATTTCTAGAATTTGAAAAATTATCACGAATTAAATGGATTAATCCTGTGTAACCATATTAAACAAAATTTCGAATAACCTCTGCAACGTAATTGCCCGATTATTATAAAACTAGTTAACTGCAAAATTCTTTCGAATATGAGAAACCCATGACTGTTTACGGCGTGATTTAATTTCGTTTAAATCGATAGGGCATTTGCGCAAAGCTGTCAGCAATGAAGTTGCCCTGGATCAACCTTCTATAAAATCTGTATCGAGGCTCGACATTTTTTTAAAAATTAACAAGTTAATCGCCGTATGAATCAAATACGATTCACGCCTATTATCTAATTAGATGATCTCTTCTCAACTGTAGTTGAGAGAGCAGAGAGGAGGGGTCATCTATTTAGATAGATGGTTGGAATTCAGACGCGAGTCATGGCAACGAACGTGTTATAACAAAAAACATAATTAAATTATTATTTTTTATGTTTTTATATTATTTTATTCCTTTATTAATGAAAATAAACCAACTTTGTTCAATTTAAAAAGAAGAAAAAATTCTGTGCAACATGTTTTTTATTTTCTAAAATTCCGTGCCTCAAAGGGTAAAGTAGAAATAAGACACACTAGAATGTGATAAATGCGCAATGAAATATTTTGAACCCTCGATTTATATCTGAGTGTACATATACAAGTAGCCTAGCTGATTGCATTGGCCCTGATCTTCCAAATACATCCTTAGAGAAGTTGATAATTAAACGCCATTACATTAAGTCGGCAATAATCGAGCATTTCTCTCTCTCTCTCTGTTTGTTGTTCAAATTTTTAATGTCATCTATTACAAAATATATTAAAATGCTTTTTCAGGTTTAAACTGGTAAAAACGATCATGAGTGTGTTTATTAATAAAGAAAAATTCGATAAATAACGTACCTGTTGCATCAATGTTCTCAAGGAACTAAGAGTGGATATCTTGGAGACAACAATGTATTAAAAAGATGAAATATAAACTTTAAATATAAATAGATACAATAATTCAATACCCATAGCCCGAGTGTACGCATAGCCTAAAGACGTTGTACTTAAATTGCTTATTTTCCGCGGATGCCAACTCGTATCCTTTGCAAGTCTGTGAATTCTTTTTTACGAATTTGAGATACATTTCTTCTTCAAATAGTTAAATGAAAATATTTATAAACTTCAAATTATTAAAACTACACTCTTATCATCAAATATTTTCTTGAGCAATTATTTAACGTGGAAAAGAAAATTCCGATACCTTTATACAGTGATGGGTATGTCCTTGTGATACAATGGGAAACGGTGTTTGATTAAAACCATTGATTATTAAAATTGCGATTGACTTTTTTGTTAATAATAAAATGTATATATTTTAAGAATTCTTTTGTTTTTTCATTTCGAATATTTATTTTCCCTGATAATTCTATTTGATGAATATTTTTTCTTTTTATTTTATTCCTTTTATTTCTTCACTTTTGATAGTTGTAAATAAAGAAGACTCTGTCTGTCATGGACTTTCTGCAATCTCTCCCAAGTTTTTTTTTTCTTGTTTTGTCTTAAAATTTCTATTTTATCTCTCGTCTTCCAAACAACAAATGATTCGTGATAATATTTTCAGGATGAAAAAGAATTGCGATTATGAGATTCTTTAAAAAGTTACTAGGCATTTATAACAAAGAATTTTAACTTGAATCTACCCACAATTCTCACGAATAATTTCAAATCAAAAATAACATTTCTCCTATAAACGATTCAAGATGATGCTGATAAACTAATTAGCAGAAGAAATTTACAGGGATGAGATTCTTCCGCTTTTTGGCTGATTTCCGCTTTTTTGTTATTTGGAGAAATTCCGCTTTTTGTCTTTTTTTTTCTCTCAAAATTCCGTTTTTTTTCCCCTCCCCTGAATTTCCGATTTTTTCCCCTTGCAAAAATTTGCTTTTTCTTCCGAAAATTCCGCTTTTACACAAAGAAAAGAAACCTTTCTATCTTCCGTTTTCGAAAGAAAATTCTGGGAAAATATGCTCGACCTAGCGACTTAACTTCACCGGCTAGGAAACTAGATGATTCATCTTCTACTGACGAATCAACATTATATCAGCAAACTCTACAAGGATGAATATTTCAACATTCAGTGCCATTCAAAGTATTAAGTACCACCTTTTTCCAGAAAACAAAATCTCTTTGCATATTTTGAGAAAATTTTTTTTCGCAAAATATGCGAAAAATTTTCAAGATTTCAAAAATCAAAAAAATTCAAGATTTTTTTGCACGAACATGTTGAAAAAAAATTAGTTGAAAACTTAAGGTCATCTTGTAGGGCGTACTAAGATGAAAAATAAAGAAAATTGTACAAAAACAAATAAATAAACTACATAAAAAAAAGAAAAACTCTTGTCAAAAGAGGCAGCTAAAAAGTTGTGTGTAAATACTGCAAAAAAGCAGAGAATAAGACATAAATAAAAAAAAATAAAACAGATGATTTACCTAGGCATTCTGGAGATAATATAGTCCCGACAACTAGGGCAGTAATTTAAGCAGAGCGATACTAATGAAGACTGGAAAAAGTTTTACCTCTACTGAAAATAAACTTGCAGAGGATGCAAACACATCCTTTATTGAAGAAAAATCTGTCAAAGATACACTATATGCCCAAAAGTATCCGGACACTTGCAGATTTTCACATTTTTTAGAATTTCTCCGGAATGGTTCAACCGACTGCCTTTAAACTTCGGACATGTAAAGAATAGACAATAACTCACATTTTGCATTGAAGATTCCTTCCTGAGGGCAATTAGGGAGCCATCTACAAATTGATGAAGACAAAAACGTTTTTGGCCCACCCCGCTTCACAGAATACTGATAACAAGATGAAACTTTCAGAAATGGTAATGTTTATAGTGCATAATATTTACAGGAATTTTTGTGAACTCAGCGCAAATATTTGGGAAGATATAAAGGTTTTCTTAAAAAATCTCAAATTTTCCCACCTGTTTTTTGCTTATAACATGCAGAGTTTTCTGTTATATTATACAAAACTTACAGAAAAGATGGCAATATCTTGGAGAAGCATTTGTGTAAAACTTTGGAAAAGAATTGTTGAATATTACAGGAATTATGAGCAATTTTAGTAAATAGTGTTTTACTGCGCATGCGCGAAACATAGTGTAATTTTTCTTTCACAACTTTAAAGCCAGATATATAGGGCAACTTGTATAAAAAATTTCAGTTCAATATCATTAGTATTCAGAAAGATATCGGCATAACAACGAGCAGAATTTTAGCTCCTGTCGAAGAGAAGCTAAAAGATGAGGGGTTGTACACAGATTGATATTTTTTAAACTTATATCTTTAAATAGTTATATTGAATTGTATAGCGGTTAGAATTTGCTGCATACCTATGAACACTTATCAATTACGTGCAAAATTTAAATTCCAGCTAATTAGGCACTATAAATAACACACATTTTATTACTTTAATTATATTATTTACATGATTATTAACGAGTTGCATATTACAATTTTACGGCCAAACGATATTTTTAAATATATTTATTTTACGGCGAAACGATTTTGTATCTAATTTCTTTTCTTAAAATATTTTAATAATTCTACATATATTTTTTTATTCGTTACGAATATTAGATGTGTTCATGAGTATTCAGCAAATTCGAACCACTATAGAATACAATATAACTATTTAAAGATACAAGTTTAAAAAATATCAATATGTGTACAACCCCTCATCTTTTAGCTTCTCTTCGACAGGAGCTAAAATTCTGCTCGTTGTTATGCCGATATCTTTCTGAATACTAATGATATTGAACTGAAATTTTTTATACAAGTTGCCCTATATATCTGGGTTTAAAGTTGTGAAAGAAAAATTACACTATGTTTCGCGCATGCGCAGTAAAACACTATTTACTAAAATTGCTCATAATTCCTGTAATATTCAACAATTCCTTTCCAAAGTTTTACACAAATGCTTCTCTAGGATATTGTCATCTTTTCTGTAAGTTTCGTATAATATAACAGAAAACTGCATGTTATAAGCAAAAAACAGGTGGGAAAATTTGAGATTTTTTAAGAAAACCTTTATATCTTCTCAAATATTTGCGCTGAGTTTACAAAAATTTCTGTAAATATTATGCACATTAAACATTACCATTTCTGAAAGTTTTATCTTGTTATCAGTATTCTGTGAAGCGAGGTGGGCCAAAAACATTTTTGTATTCATCAGTTTGTAGATGGCCCCCTAATTGCCCTCAGGACCGAATCTTCAATGTAAAATGTGAGTTATTGTCTATTCTTTACATGTCCGAAGTTTAAAGGCAGTCGGTTAAACCATTCCGGAGTAATTCTAAAAAATGCGAAAATCTGCAAGTGTCCGGATACTTTTGGGCATATAGTGTAGGAGCCCTCCAAAACAAGGGGCGAAGCGTGTTATTGGAGATCTGTTACCAACAAAAGCCACACAAATAAAAAACGAAAGAAAACCACTTCTTTAACAATTAAGGAAATGTTTCAAAGGGTTTCAAATAACAATAATGCTAAATGAATCTGTCATTGTAACTGTACAATTTCTCAACCCCTCTCACTTTATAAGGAGCAAAATCATTGTGCTGTTACTTATGCAAAAATGAATAAAAATAAAAGAAATAAAACAGAATTCAGTATATGATATATTATTATAATTTATAAAGAGCTAATACACTTTACACAATTGCATGAAGCAAAAGAAATTTTTGTCATTATTTTTATTTATTTTTTGAGCTACTAACTTTTATCAAAAGGCTATTAAATATAATTCTTCTCAGACTTCTGTTGGGTGAATGTTGCATCTCAGTGATGTACAGGTGGTAAATATGTTTTAATGTGTAATTTTGTATTTTCTGATGTCCCTGATGATGTGTTAAACTTGTTTCTTAACTTTTAATGTGAATGATTTAATAATAATTTAATATTCTTTCTTATTTATACGCACTGAATGATAAATAATTAAGTTATTAATTATTATAGTGAAATATTTTCATCATGTTGCATGTTCCGATGTTTTATTTCTTTCGAATATAAATTTACGGTACAATTTTTTTTGCTCACGCATAATTTCAGTCTTTTTGCTTTTGTACCAATCTCATCCCTGAATTTAGAACTTTCGCACTTGTTTTATTTATTTATTTTTAATCTGTAGCATGCCTATTGCTATTATGTTGTCGTTTGTTATTAACCATAAATCACTGCGGCTATTGAAAGAAAAAAATTTTTTTTTCTTGTTTTCTCAAGCTGTTGAATTATTTCTTAATGTTATAATTCGTAGAAATTATACTCGTTAGTATCTGATGTACATAACAATACGTGCCCTTTATCGTGCTGTCCTCTTCTACAAAAATTTGCGTACAATTTTATTTTATATCCTTTTTTATGGGCATTCGGGAAGAAGTACGTTTTGTTTCATGAATACCTTAATGTGCTTCCTACAAAAATTTTATTTCCATTTAAAATGTTTGATTTTGTCAAAATATCCGTAATCCCCATTGAATTATTAATGACGCTGCATTGTGACATACATTTTTTTGTGTGCCCGATAATAAACTCCGCGTTTTATTGAACGATTCTGAGAACGGCTGCTCTTTTTTATGGGCGACACGGAGGGTAAAGGATGTGATCTGCAAGTAACTGGCGAAACAAACTTCCCATGACGCATTCGCGAAACGGTGCTTCAATGACACTTTATTAAATAAAGATCTATGGTTATAAACTTGATGCGTGTCATAAACCGTCCTCGAATTCGACGGATGCATCGCGATTGAACTCTGGGTTATGCTTGTGCCAGAGAGGAAAATCATAAATAAACTCCTCGGGAAAGCAAGATTTTATGTGTTTTCGGTCTTCGGTGTTTGAATGCAAATGTATCAAATGGAACTCCGGTCAGTCACCCTCATGTTTCCGTTTAACACAACCTGTTTTTAATATCCCTTGTTTCATTAAAGTAAAGGATTGAATTTCAGTGAATCCCGATTTTTTTTTTATTTACGATTCAATTTTAAAATAACTCTTATCTGTCATACAGCCTTGCCTTCTCCATTTCGATTTTGTATTAAGCTTACTCCACAGAAAGGTATAGAAGGGTGAAAATTCGGAAAGGTACGATTTCAATAAAATACTTCAAATTTTATGCTTATCAAATATTTTATACTGGAATCGATTCATGCTTACGTGATGTATGCCAAGTGTACTGCACCAATTTAATTTTGGAATCCATGCGTATCTTGGGGAAGAAAAAGGACGTGACGTCACAGCGCAACGTAAGACAGCGTGTAGTGAGTTTATTTTTAGTTTAGTTTCGTTAGATTAACACCCCGTTTTGTAACTGCAATTTTGAACTACGGCTAGTTTAGGATGAACTTTGTTCGAGGATGGATCCAAAAAAAAATTTACAAAGGTAATAAAAAATTATTTATTAACATTAAACAGAAAATACATAAGGGAATTAAGAAGCATACTTGCCGATCACTTTTCCATATAAACACCAAATCTGTTTAGGCATTTATCTGAACGCAGTATCAACTTGTTTAACCCGGCTTGGCAGAAATGAAGTCCTGTCCATTGAGCCAGTTCTCGGCAACTGTTTCCACCTCACTCTCTGAAGAGAACCTTGTTCCAGATAAGTGTTCCTTCAATTTCGGAAAAAGGCAATAATCATTGGGCCATCGTGAAGTTATCCGACGCAAACGCACTCGCATTTGCGTGATGGTGTCTTCCTCCTGCATGACAATACCCATATTGCTTGCAAAACTCAAGAATTGCACCGAAAGTTCAAGTCTGGAGCCACCCCCCCTACAAACCCAAATTCGGCACCCAATCTGGGTTCGAAACACTTATCTGGAACAAGTTTCTCTTCAGAGAGTGATGGAGAAGCAGTTGTCGAGAACTGGCTCAATGAACAGGACGTGATTTCTGCCAACCAGGGTTAAACAAGTTGGTCCTGCGTTCAGATAAATGCCTAAATAGATTTAGTGATTATGTGGAAAAGTGGTTGGCAAGAATGCCTCTTAATTCCCTTTTGTATTTTCTGTTTAGTGTTAATAAATAATTTTTTATTACCTTTGTAAACTTTTCTTGGATCTTTCCTCGTAATTTTGAACCGTGCTCAGACAACGAGGACTATACCTGGCTCATCATGCTCCTCTCCAAATATCCACACCTTTCCAACAGGAGGATTTTTGACCCTCGACAGGTTTAACCAGAGGATCGTATGTAGACATGACGTAAAGACCTTTGAGTTAGATCTCCGATCATCCGGTCCTGAAGCCGACCCTATTAGCACAAGATATTGCACGATATATCTACGACGTTGTCCGGTATTCTGAATGCCGTACAATATCGTGAAGATACTGAAACAATATTGTACATAATTATTACGGGAGGCTCTGCCACGAGGTGACCGCGGCCTCGATGTGCATTGAAACATCAGATAACATGTTGTGGAGCTACGTTTGTCGTTTGGCTTCACATTAGCTGACTCCATTAGTTTTTGTGGTTATTAACTTAATAAACTATTTCTTATAATATTGCATTTTATAAACTTACCTGTAGCATAGTTCCCTTCTTATAAAGCATGTATTTGAAACTACTCAAAAGCAGGGAGTACAGAGTAAAAAGTAGTACACTAACAAAAACCACTGCTGTACTGTGTATTCACAAAATTCTTAAAGTAAATGTACAAAATTATTTTATAACACGGCTTAAACCTTGTATCCAGATCCCAAACACGTAAAAATGTTGCAGGCGGAGGAAAATGAAAGCGATGGTTTTTTTTTCAGATTCATCAATATTAATTAGGAAAAAAAATCGAGAAAGTAATCTGGACAGTTAAATTTCATTTTAATCCTACAAATAAATGTAATTGGCTTTTCGTCTTCCGTTAATTGATATTGCATTTTCAAGCTTTGTTTTCCTTCATATACGTACACTTGGGATCGGAAAAAGAAATGTTTCAAAATGTGGTCGTGGAATATTTTTGATTCCAAAATTAGGTTTGCAAGTGAAAGAAAAAGTTGTCTTTTAGGTCATGTCTTTAATAAGCCACTGAGTTTTTCTAGTTAAATCTGCCTCTTTAAAAGAACGAACGAAATTTTGTGACTTCCTAAATTCCAAAATATATATTTGAACGAGGCATTGAAACACTTCAAATCAAAGCCTCAACTTTGTGTTGTTCCCCCATTTTTTTTAGCATAAAAAAAAAGTTGAGTGTTTTCTTTTTCCCCTATACTCCAGGATTCTTTTAATTATCCCCTGCCAACCTTTTTCCAACTTGGGAAAAAAAGTCCTCTTCCCCTATCTTTGCGTGAAAACAATTTTTGGTGCTTCTAATCGTACGTACAAATGGAAATAGGCCAGTAAACTATTAGTTAGAGCAGTCATCGGCAAACTCATTAGTCAAAAGAACCAAAGATCAGCAGTATGACGGTTAAGATTTCTTTTGAGAGCAAATTCTTTTCAAGAACCGTGTTTTTAGGAGTCTGTTTATACTAGTTACTATTATTAAATAAAACCAGTTGCTATAATAATCTTAAATAGTCGAAATCGATTCGTGGCAGAGCCGCACTCAAGTGACTAAAGAGCCGCATGCGGCTCGCCAGCCGTGGTTTGCCGACCACTAAGTAAGAGAGAGCAAAATAAGAAAGAGAAGACAGTTAAATAAATTGATTTGGGAAATTTACATGCGATATTTCAAATCAGTCCTAATTATATCCAGTTGGTCGGATTTCCAATTTATTTGCTTAGAAATATCGAAGATTCTAACGGTGTGTAACGGAAAGAAGTACACGCTGTCAGTATTTTTCTGACTTCAAAAATTTGCTGTGCAACCATTATTAGGTATCAAGACAAGTAGTTTAAAGAGATTCGTTATACATGAAACTGTATGTATCGTGAAAAATAGGCACGAATATGTTCAGTATGAAAATGCAGACCCGTTTGGCATTCCTATATATTTTGTTTTTGTTCTCAAAACATTACTTGTAATAAGACTCCTGTAACATTAGTTATCATTTTCATTGTGCTGTATCTCATGAACCTTATTTTTCTTTTCGCAGGCACCCCCTTTTCCCACTGTTGGCGCTCATTTTCGAGAAATGTGAGTTGGCCACGTGCACCCCTCGAGAGCCCGGCATTGCTGGGGGTGATGTTTGTTCGTCGGAGTCCTTCAATGAGGATATTGCCGTTTTCGCCAAACAGGTGAGCGATCTTATTTTCATGCTGCCGGAGGCAAACATGTAAGGGGAGAGAGGGACGTGTAAGAGATTTTTTCAGCCATTTTCTTAATCCACGAATATCGTCATTGTTGCATCAAAGTGTCGTATGCTGAATTTGCCAAAACATTTCATTTGGTGCGAAACATTTGTTTAGGTTAGCTGCATCTGATCTCAAACTGTTTTATGTAATATGTCACTGTTGTATGTTTTCCAAAATGTCATATTTCGCTTATGGTTCCAGCTGTTACATCACTATTTCGTGTGTGTTGTTTTCGACTTAACGACTTTTGGATACAACAGCGACGATATGTTGATTAAGGCGTTGCATAGAAATTTGGATCAGGTTTTGGTTTCAGATTCGTTATCGTCCTGCCTAGAATCTAGAAGTAATGGATAAAATGATTTAATATCTTTAAATTATTTTGGAGAATATAGCAGCATCACGCATTTCTTTAACGCATTTGTAGTCGGTGACAACTCAAGTCGATAGTAAAGAAAAATCTACGCGGCGTATAATTATGCTTCGTTAAATAGTTCTGAATATTATATGAATATCTATATTTAAAATTAATCCATATATTTGAAAATAATTTGGTTTTAAACGTGAATAAATCGATATTCTATGTAGTGAAACTGTATTTAAAGCGAAAGATATTTAATTTCGTGGAAATCTATTTGTCTTCAGGCGCTTAAAAAAACCGATTCCGTTATTCATCAGTGATGCGGCCACTGGCAGCTCTTTTTTGTACCTTGAGTTGTCACTGGCTAGAATAAAAATAAGTTGACGATTGTTTTTGTTTTATTGATACATTTTTCTCATTAATCTTACTAATCATTGAGATTAGAATAAAAGCGTCGGATTCTGCAGACCACATCAAATGATATTATTCTAAATTCGGTTTCGATCACTGCAAAAGAGTATATTCGGTCCCTTATGGGGCCTTCATTAACGCTCATGGTCAGGCTTCCAACATTCAGACCAAAAGTTCGCAGTAAGTTAAAATACTAATTCGTTTTAAAATATTATCAGATCTATAGGTGGCTGTGCATAGGCAGAGGGGCCAGGATAAAGTAAAAGCTCTGAAGTGGATGTTATCACGTGACTTTTGCCATAGGTGGTAGAGAATTAGTTCGAATACATACACTGAATCCAGCTTCAACATACGGAAACCCAAATCTCGTAATTCTCGTCTGAGAGTATGTAACTTTTCGCAGACTGGACTGATTTCTTGAATTTGTGGGATTGATTACTTGATTGTCATTACTTGATTTCAGAGAAACACTAAATATTTACTATGGTAATCGCAACGCATCAAAGGCTGTTAAAATTTCTTAAAATGATTTCGAAAAACAATAAAGAACAATGATAGATTTAGATATTAAAGTATAGAAAGCCAAAAATCTAATATTACTCATTTTCAATCGTCGTCAAACTTATGAATTTGTTTTTGCCTGTGCAAAGTACCAGATCCGGCAACACTCCGCTTCACTTAAGTCAAAGACAGCACGTGGTGACAGCACTTAAAAAGCTACAAGTTGTATAATTTACGTCCAGTTAAGTAATTCTGAATATTTTTGGAATGCATTTAAAAGTAATTCATGCATTTGTACTGAATGCAGCATTTTACGATATTTTAGTATTCTTGCGAGCCTGAAAAGCAAAAGTTTATCTGTGGCCATTACTTACAGTTTTTGGGTTTCTTGGACTGCGGCTTTGCCACTTAAAAAAAGAGTAATCGTATATCAAACAAAAAGGCACTATCTTACAGCGTTACAGAATATAAATGTTAATCACCACTATATTGATTTCAAAATCAATTTTTATTATTTTATATTCTTATAAAAGCAATTTAAAGTGACCAGTGTTCCCAATTAGTCGGGACTATCCCAACTTTAGAGATACTTTGTTCCAGCACTTCCCGTTTTTATTTATTTACTTATTTTTTACTTACAAATAAGTAGCTCAAGTTGAAAAAATATAGAAAAAGAATTATTAAGTAGAATTAATTTTTATAAACATAAGGCGTAGGATTCTCTCAAATTTTATTCTACATCATAGAGTATGACCACTCTCATTTGGCTAGAGAAAGAAATCGTTTTTAGTATTATGTTATTTGGTTTGTTGTTTATATTTGGATAAAACTTATTTGATGTGCACGTTTAATTATTTAGAAATGGAAACGGGTGAGAAATAATAAATTGATCGGATCTTTTTTTTAAATATCGTTTGCATTCAGAAATGTTTAATTTTTTTTATTAGGAATCATCCTGAATAGTGTGACCAAACGTCCCGGATGAGGATTCTAGTTTTTAGCATTTTGTTCCGGATTTGCATAAAATGCTCTATAACGTCGTCGGTCAGGCAGAAGTCACCAAATCCAAAATTTTCAATCTTGAGATATATATCACGTCCTCATCTCCAATTAATTCTCTATAGTGTGGTAAGACTCGCCAACTTCTTTGAGCATCCGTTGCTAGATGATAGAGATGACCGAATTTCAAGTCCTGAAAGCGTTTTCATCGTTCAGGCAGAAATCACTTGCTTTCTTTATTTTGCTATTCTAAGTCAGCTTAATGATTTTTGGCAGATTTACTTTTGACGTTTATGAGACAGTTAAAGGACTAGAATTGTTCGAGACTTTTTAATATAATGACCTGATCCAACCTGTAAAATGGGAGTGATACCACAAGAATTTCATCCATGGTATAAATCCTTGCCAAGTTATAAAAAAAAAAAAAAATCGAATCTCTAAATCTGGAACCTTGTCATGAAAGTGATCCCGAAAATGAGGTGGTTTTGTGTAGAAATACGATAAAGATGTCATTAAAATACATGTCTGCTATTGTAATAATTATTTGTTACTATGACGTGATAAACACATTATGTGGTGAATAGCAAAGCCAACTTTAATGTAAATAGCTAATGCAATGTAATAGGCTGAATGATATATTTTAATAATATATTTTTATGTGCTAAAATTATCAATATTATAACTTTTAAAAATAAATCAAACTGAGTCTGTAAAATAAGAGTTCAATTAAATAATTATTTCTGTTTCAAAAGAAGTCATAGACGCAGTCTACATTTTGGCAGGCAAAAGTCACTAAGTCCACAGAAATCCCCTTTGACGGACTATTGCGACCAATTGAAACTTCCAGTTAATTATTTCGTAATATAAACCAGTTATATAAACATCAACAAACCTACTGTAGGAGTTCGAAATCTGTAAAATAATTTTAGATATTTTTCATAAGGACGTAAAAGTTTAAATTGGCTATATCTCAAAACTACGTTTTTGGACTTGGTGACTTCTGCCTGAACGGCGACGATGTCTTTTTTAAAACTTATGAATAAATAGTTAACATTAAAAAATAATAACTAATCATAAAAATTTAGCTTCTGTATAATTCTTTTTCTCAGCTTTAACTATGCATAAAATAGGGTCTCCCAGTTTTAATGCATAATGGTGGTACACTATGATAATTCCTTTAAATAATATTAATTTCCTTTGCATATAAGCTCGTACTATCTTAGATCCAATTTAAAGTGACCAAGTGTTCCGAATTAGCTGGGCAGACTGTTTTTCACTCTTGTCCCAGATCGAAGTAATGTGCATATC
>BGPR01014143.1:0-13163 GCA_013235015.1 Araneus ventricosus | reverse complement strand
CCAGATCGAAGTAATGTGCATATCTGGCCACTTAAGTTAAATTTTAAATTTCACCGAATGTGGACCGAAAAGCGAGTCATTGCCGCGGCATCTCTGCCTTTTAAAGGGTAGTTTTGCAATAAGGTGGGTAAATAGAGGGTCAAAATGTTGATTTATGTGGAATTTCGGGCTGAATTGGTTTCGTCTATTTCAGATCATGGCGGAAAATATCCACTACACCTCCAACGAAGAGTTGGACAGTCTTGTAAGTACATGAATTTCGTATTCTATCCCTCATCCCCACTTACCCCCTTTTTCTCATTTTCAGATAAGGGAGAATAAACCCATATACACATCGAACCAAGAATTAGACAGTATAGTAAGTATTCTCTGGATGATATCTTGTGTCTTTTTGTTTGTTCGAATTTCTCTTTTGCTATCTTTTTCAAATCGAAGGAAAAAAAATAACAAAGGTAACAAGAGTTGTGTTGTGGTTTGTGTGAGTTTAAATGTTTAGTCTGTTTTTGTATTCAAATTGTGCGATCCGTTATAATTTCTTGTTTTTATAACTGGTCTATTTTAACTGTTTGGTTTGAATTAAGAATTGTTTCACAACAGTAATGAATTGGTTCATTTTTTCGTTTTAAAAAAAGATATTTATCAAACATTAGGAAAAAAAAACCCTTAAATGTACCATTCATTTATTTTTCAATCAGTGGTTAGACTGAATGTTTTCTGAAACAGTGCAAAAATCGACAATGCAGAACATGTGAACAACGGTTTAAAACCTACTTTACTTTGTTTACCATTGTGCTTTAGTCATTAGTGAATTTAAGTATGTCTTGATACTGATTTAATCGTATATTAAATATCATTCTTTGTTAAACGTAGTTTATCTTTTGTATTTGCATATGTTATATTTTAGGAACGTTCTTCTTTACCTTGACGTAAGAAATTAAATATTTTGAATGAAAAAGCTTTTTTTTGTGATGTAGGCTAATTGACTGAAATCCTTGTGCCTCCCGCCCTTCGAACCAATATTTGTTTTGTCCTTTATTACGATGCAAGATTATTCATGTTAAGGAATGTTTTTTTACTAGTTGATTGTGAGCTTAATGACTTTGTTTGCTTAACCTACTATCCCAAGATTTACGATAACTATACTTTAAAACCAACTGAAAAAAAAAAAAATCTCCATTAAAATGAAGGTTCATTTCGTAAATTTTGAACATCCTTAATTTTGTTGTGAACAATTATGCGGATAAAGAGAATAGAGCAATATGCGATTATGTAGTTGTTTAAAAGAATTGTTTAAGCTCTTAGAGAATGGACAATAATTGCATATATTCGTGGGTATTTACCCCATTTCGTTTAAGTGTTTTCAGAAACGCAAGTATGAAAACAAAACAAAATTAAACTTCCCTGTTCTCCCGCGTGTTTTTAGTTTTTTTATTATTATTTCATTTGATATTTGACAGTAGGCATGCCAACAGTTTCGAATCGTTTAACTTAGATGTTTAATTTTGTTACAAATTATAATATGAAAGTGTTGAACGAGCAGTGTAAGGGGACTTGGCACCCTAAGAATTCCGGAAAATCAATGAAAATATCGATTTTCAAATTTTGAGTGGAAAATGACCCTTGAACCTTTGACTTAATAATCTGAAAGTTTCAAAACAATCAGACAAATATTTAATGAGATGTGAAGTTATTTTGTCTAACATTTCATCACGTGCCACGCCCACTTCCAATGTTTAAATCATGCATATTTCATGTGCAAGTTGCAAAGCCACCTAATTTTTTCCATAAAAGCAAAGCAAGATAGTTGTTTCAAACAGTAGTGGTTTAATCTTTGTTTACTGTTTTACTGCTTTCGCTTCTTTATTATTTATTAAGCATATCATCATCATCATCACTGCTTTCGCTTCTCATTTTGTTTGAATTTCTCACTGTCAATAAAATTTCAATAAGATGGTTTTAAATTTTTTCTCTGTTATAATGGATATTTGATAAATAGTACTGCAGATCATTTATTAAATATTTTGACTAAAAAAAATTTGAAAAAAGTGAAATTTTTCGCATTTTTTAAAAATATTTTCTAATTATCCCTGTAAATGATAATGCTAATTAATAATTATAGTAACAATAAATATTAATAAAATTTATAACTTAGGACTCGCAAATGTCAGGTTATTGCTCTGAAAAAAAACTAGCTTGATATAAGTTGTTTTTATTACAATTGTATTGTTTTTAAAACTTTAAAGCTGTTTTCCTCAGTTTGCTTTTTTCCAAAATTGTGTCTGCTACAAAATGCTAAAAGTCGATCTCTTTTTATTCTAATTACTTGAAATTTTTTCCGTTCACTCACAAATGCATGCTTAATAGAATTAGGGATGGATTTGTAAAAATTTTGATTAGAAAATTTTTTAAAAATGTACAAAGTGAAAAATTCTGATATTTTCCAAAAATGTTCACAATTTTTTTTTTCTCTGAAACTAATATATCAAAAATCCGATCCCTATTTCTGTTAAGTACATTAAGAGGTCCCTTTCAAAAAAATTTGGAGAAAAAATATTAGAAATTGTAGGAGAAGAAGCATTTTAAAAAAAGGCTTAATTTTTTAAAAAAATTTAAAATTTTTAAATTTGTAATTTTTCAAAATGAAAAATATTTTAGAAATTTCAGTTTCTGCACAGTTTACATCTATCTACTACAAAATTGAATAAGTTTGATCAAAATTGTAGAAAAAAAATTGGGGGGTGCCAAGTCTCCTTAAAGACAAAAAATAATAATTAAAAAATCCTAAATAATTATTTAATTTTAATTTATATTCATTTTCTGATTTATTTGCATTTATATGATATATGCGTGATTTTCTGTTCATGAAGTTGGTTGAATGTATGAGTAATAAGCTGTCGCAAACTATATTAAACATTTTAAAGATTAGATTTCAATGTTCATCTCTAGAATAGTGTGTCTTAAATTTCTAAACAGAAATTGTTACCATTCTAAAAATTCAAAAGTTGAAGGAGAATTAAATTGAGAGAGACGATATTATTAATAATAAATTGCTTGTCAACATTCGTTTATCAGTTTTCTTAATTACTATTTCTTGAATTCGAACAATCGACTAATAGTCTTAAAATTCATTAAAAAGCATATTTATTTCAGTAGGGGTGGTACGAAGTAGAACATTCAAAAAGACATTGTAGAAGACAGAATACGAATACATCAACAGTTTTTACATTTCTTAGAATTTCTGCACATTAAAAAAAAGAAGTTTGCAATAAATTATATCATTTGCATACAATAATATTTAAAATGTTTCAAACATCAGCTTAAAAGTAATTTTTATATCAATTATATATTTATATTCTAAATATTCCTTTTTAAGAATGTCGTTTGTTACACAAAGTCAGTTTATTTCTTGTTTCTGCAAAAATAGAAATAACATGTCAAAGCTAATGAGAAGTAACAATTTAATATTTGACCGACAAGGTTATATCATCAAATTGGCTACTAAGACTTTTTTATTATTAAGAATCCTTGAAAGCAATGTTTGAAAAATCAATAAAATATTTCAAACTTCATTCTTTAATTTCTTTCATTCTTTAAATTCTGATGATAGCATTTTTAAATATTACTTCTTAAAAGGATACTTTTATTTTCTTATTATTTTGTCAACAGAATATTTTTTTTTTTTTTTGACGTTGCTATTGTATTGCTTTGAGAAATTTTAATCTAAATCGATCTATTTATTACATATTTTCAAACTATTTTACTTGATGTAACAGATTTTAGAATTTTAACTTTTGGTAATGATATTTTGAAGGAAGGAAAAAATGCTTAAATTGCGATCTGTTCAAAAAAATTATCCATCACAATTTCCATGATAAACTCCAGTTTAAATAAGAACTTCGCTTACTAAAAGTAAGAACAAAGCGGATTGAAAAGTATGGAAGAGAAGTTTAGAGAGACTTGCTTGCAGGGTTCCCACGATCCTTGAAAACTCCCTGAATTTTATTTACCTTACTCAGGGCCCTGGGAAAGTACTTGATTTTCATAGGTTCCTTGAAAGTTCTTGAAAAATAAGCAAAAAGTTCATCAAATATTTTTGGGACATAAGAGAAAACCAATTTTTGACTTGTCATTGACAGACCATTTGAAGACTTTGAAAGACCAGTTTTTGCCTTGAGAATTCCACCATCAGAAAAAGGGTGTTTGTATGGGATTGCTGTCAATCATCAGTCTTTTCTCTCTTTATATATTCAAAGTCAGCTTAATTTGACAATACAGTAAAAGCTACAGAGGGTATTTCTCCGTCGAATGAAATAGTTCCGAAATGTATTTTTAAAGTAACTTTATATATTTGAAAAGAATTTGGTTTTAAATACCAATAACCGATTTTCTCTGCAATGAAATCTGTGTTCATGTGAACACAATAACTCAAAAACGTAAGTAGCTAGATGGATAAAATTTGGTGCACAGTTTTATCATTAGAATTCTAGATCCGTATCAAATTTTTTATTTCAAAAATAAAAATGCAAATCGCAAATTTGATTTAAATATATCATTTGCATTTTTATGATTAAAGTATAATTTTACTGTCCTTGGATTTTCTTAAAAAGGTCCTTGAAAAGTCCTTGATATTTTTCCTGAATAAGAGTGGGAACTGTGGCTTGGAATCTGCATTCTGCGTTAAATATGGCGAACAACTCCACAACAAATGATACTCTGCATCCACCTTTAAATGCGAACTATGTAATGGTCAACATATGGACATTCATCTCGAGTGCGCTTCAATGTAATGGGGGAGGGGTGGATTCTTAAATTTCAAATGTCGGAACCATCTTACCTGCAGCGAAGCAGGATTTTTTTTAAAAATCGAAATCTGCACCGATTTATGCTTGAAGAACTAAAAAACACACTCAAATTTAACAAACTCAAGTCCAAATTTTACAAAGCTATTTTCGTTACAAAAGACCTACTTCAAAAAAATCTGAAAGAAAAAAGCATCAATGTTTACCACTCTAATAATTGAAATTCTTACTCAACAAAATGAAGCTTTACAATCTATGCTTCAATACACACTACAGCAAAATAATCAAATATAATTTCTGTGATCCAATCTGAAATAAAGTTGCTGAGCCTCCTCAAACTTTGTCCATCGAAAGAAAACGCATGAAAAAAGAATCAAATTTTGCAAACACTAAGGGCTTTCAAATTCTCATTAAAGTTCTTTTATCGGCATCGGAAAAATTAGTATTTCCATCTAATGATTTATTAAATCGTTAAAGGGAAATCAACTAATTAAAAGGAAAAATCAACTGTAATTTCACGATTGACTCGAAATATTTTATTTCTCGACGATATCAACTTCTGATTTCTTTACAGTTCACGTTAATTCATGTAATGTTTATTGTATCTCTTCATTTGATTCAGTGAACTCCAAGAAGCATTCGACCTAATTTTCGCCAAGTTTTTAAATAAAGTCGATGCCTTGATACTACAAGTAATGTTTTTAAAATCTACAGATACTTCTAATATTTTTTTTTTAAAACAAATCTATGAAAACTGCATATTTGATGTTAGAATAAAAGTTTGCTTATTGCTGTCCCTCAAAATCTTTCTAATTTGCCATAAACGATAGCATTTTGACAATGACGAAATTGAATACAAAATTTTAATATTTTTCCATCTTTGCATAACTTAACTATTGTAAACATAACATTTACTTAAAGGGCATCTTTTCAAAAATTTGGTTAGACTTCCTTAATGTTAAGCGCTTCTTTTTTAATTTTAGGAGATTTTAATATTCATATCAGCCAATTAATTCTTAGGCTGGATTCTTGAAATTATTCTCAATATAATTTACACAGAATCCGACTCATTCTCAGTTAGGTTCTAAAAGTCTCATTAATTTATTGACATTTTCCCTTTAACCAATCATTACATATGTTCAGACAAATCCTAATCAAACCACTGTATTCCGAAGACGGAATAACGTGAAATCAACTGGAAAGTCATTGAACACCTGTTTAAAGACCGATGCCACTTAACGGCAAAGTTTTAAAAATTGCGAAACTTTAAGTAAATTCTGTTCGCAAATTTTTAACAGCTGTGCAAAAATCTCAAAACATATATGAACGAAACAGATCTCCCTAAGATGGACCTTGTCATCATTACTTCAAAAGACTCACTCATTATATACCTATTTTATAATTTATGTTTAGATTCTCCCCTCACTTAAGGTATCCGACTGGTTTAAAATCGTCGTTTTTGATGAAATTATCAAAAAAATTTTATTACTTAATTTTGTAGCCTGTTTAATCAGCTTTCTAAAACTGTCTCACTTTTTACTCTACGTGAATTACAAATGGAGTTACAGCTGTTTTATTATCGAACTGTAAGCATTATTTTATGTTGCATGAAAACTTTAAATGTGTTTTCTGAGAAATGATATTTTTGAGGAAAACTGTCGACCGTAACAATGATTTCTCAAAAAGTTATTCAGGTATTGATACTAAATTTTCTGAGATTGTTTTCTGTAATATGTTTGATGTTTTGCTCGAAAAACTAAGGTCAATTTTAAAAGCAAGTATTGTTTTTAAGTGCTTAAATATAAACAAAAACATTTTTTATGAAAAATTACCAGTTTAGTAACTACGTTCAGTTATATCTCAAAAGCACTTTGAAGTACAAGAAATATTTTAGAGCATAACACAGATAACTGTCATAAAATGTACTCCTACAAGGATTTATGTATATTTAGAATATGATTTTGTTTATGGCTGTTAGCGTAAGGCAAATATTTTAGTCATTTTTCTTTAAATTTCTCAGTTTTTTTTTTTAAATATTATTTTGAAAGCCTAATTTTACACTATTTTCATAGTTTTACAACATATGCAGTTGGAAAATAACATTAAAAATATCGGATACCTTAAGTGCTTAAAATAAGAGAAGATATTCTTCGTCTGAAAAGTACTATTTTCTTATAGGCATTTCTAAAAGATTTTATTATAGTACAGAATCGTCTTCAAAGATGAAAATCTTTTTCCACTCCACAAGATTTGCAAAAACCAAAATTGGGAATTTTACCGATTGGATTACGATTTTCAAGCAAAAAAAAAAAAAAAAAACATCTTCTAGAGAACATAATTTCTCCTTTACTCAAGACACCGAAGGAAGTTCACTGTAAAATAGAATTCTACTTGCCAAAGCTACCTCAAATAAAGAATAGGAACTCATTCGCAACAAATAATTTCTCAGCACATTAAGAAATCTCGGGAACAGTTTTCAGTCTTAATAACATTTTCACTAACGAAACTTTGGCTATTCTTTTAGGCATAATTAATTCATTTCGGCAGAAGGTTAAAAACAGTATGTAAACCTTTCAATCTTTCAGTTTTTAAGGGGATTAAAAAAATTCATAGCCAATCTTGAATTCTCCAACATCTGTATAACTATTTGGAAAAAGTAGATGACATCATCCAGTAATGCGAGTTCCTACGGACCCCATACAAGTATTAAAAAAATTGACTTGCAGTCGACTTTCGAATAAAAAGATATTGACATTCATCTCCTACCGTGGATGTATTCCAAAGATTCAATTAAGTCCATTGCTCAAAAATTTCTGAGTAAGAATCTTTGCAATGGAAAAATCGCCCTTTTGGACAAAATTTATATTATATGGATTCTTTTTTTTTCTGGCAAATATTGGTGTTTTTTTTTTTTTCCCTCGCTAAACAGAATGGACATTATTTCACGCTTTTAAACCTGAACTTTCTTTACCAGATAGATTATTCAAATGCGATTTATTACATCACCAACATTTTCATTTTGCGAACAGACATAAACTGAAAATCTTATCTTGTTTGCTATTCTGAGATACGAGGAACTAAGAGACCAGCTTCGCTCTGAACTCGGAATTGCCCTACAGTCTTTTCAACGAATCTTAAAATCGGAGAGATCAAGGGATAAAATACCACTTTCATATTTTCTAAAAAATGTATAAAATACGAGATGATTTAAGAACACTAAAAGCATGATTGAATGCTCATATTTTAATTTTCTTATTTCTGCAGTTTTAGACAAAGCGTTTCAATAGCTGGCTAATGTCTCAAGGTTCCACAAACCAACTATTTTATTATTTTTTTACGATGTATATTTTTTGATAGTGCGTCGTGAATATCCTGTTTATTCATTTGAAAATATTCTTTAAGAATGACATTTTACTTTTTCTGGTAGAAATATTTTTAATAAGTTTAATAATTTGTTTTTAATAACATCTTTCTCCTTTTTCTTTGCTCTGGAATTTTGCAGTGTGGGGTGCTAAATTAATTTAAGCATTCTTTTTCTTTAGATGGTTCAAGCCATTCAAGTGTTAAGGTTTCATCTTTTAGAATTAGAAAAGGTAAGCTCTGTTTTATACTCTTTAATCTCTAAAATTCTTAAGCATCTGTAAAAAAATTGTCAGAATATCTTTTTTTTTTTTTTTTTTAATTCTAATTGAATTTTCCTATTACAAAGTATTTTATATTGATATTATTTGTGTGGCGTTTCAAACAATGGAAGGGTATCTATGGTGTATTCTATAAAAAATGTTATTCTTAGCAAAACTAGGAAGCAACTCCTACTGAAACGTTGAATACGTTGAATGTTCGAAAATTGACTGAATTTTGTTGACTGTTTGATCTGAAAGCGACCTTACGTGTTAATTGTAATTTTATGATGTTGGCTTTAAAGCTCATACTACAGCGATATTTAAATAAATAAATACAATTTCACAGATTTGCATGCGAAAAGAGAAATAACTTCATACAATCGTATCAACTTGCATTATGTGTATTGGAAAGTGGAGGAACTTTAAGCCTGTTGCTTATCGTTACACATATTTTGAACTTGCTTTCTTGGAAAACCCTGCCCACATCTTTTTTTATGTCAGTGATTCTTTGAAAAAAAAATGAGCATCAACAATTAAAACTGATAATAGTACATAAAAAGATATATAGATAAGAATTGAAGATACTTGAGTATATTCAATCTGATCGGTCCAGTCGAACTAAAAACGTAATGGCTTATTAACACATTTTGAGACGATGCTTTTGTACCAAATATCATGTGTAGTCAGTAGAATTTAGTTTTATCAGAGAATATAAAGCATTTATTTATAGGTTATGAAAAATTGTTTGTAAAATATATTGAATAGAACTAAATGTGCGACAAGAGTGATTAAGTACAATTTGATTAGCATTTAAGAATAGAAATAATATGAAAATGTTTGGTTTACTTCAAAATGTTCTTTTAGAAAAAGACTGAAATTATTGTTCATTAAATCAGTATTCAATTTTCATAGAAATTTCACTTCAGTGGACATCGTCACAACTGATTCCATTAATAAAAACACAATGTAATTTTCCACTCTAACAACAAAAAAACTAACAAACATAGAAAAGCTTAAAATTTCACCGTATGGCTGACAATGCGTTAATGTTCAAACATTTTTTAAAAAAAAGAGTCTTTCACATTTTTTTAAGAGAAAAAAGTTTTTAGTTTTGAAATCGATGGGCGTAGACGCCGACTAGAGACGAACTTGTAGACAAAGTACTTGACTCAGAGACCCGCTACCTTTGGCACTTAACAATGCTGAAGTAAATCTCCAACAGCTGATGTTAACTGGTAGAGTAGGTGATACCTTGCTGTAGAGCATCCACTAGTAATGACTCGTCGATCGTTCACCGGTCATGCCATGGGGGTAGAATTTGATGCATTTAGCGATCTTTTAGAACAAAGCTGATGAAACGCTTTCCACAAACCTTCCAATAAGCATACATATTCGTTTGGGAACTGAGAACAAAGAAAAAAAAAAAGATTTCGTTAAATGCATTTATGAAATAAAATTTAATAAAATATTTTAAGTGTGCACGACTTTTTTGATATTAAAAATGTGACAATCACTGCTACGCCAGAGTTTTGTAGATCAGTCCCACTTTGAGAAGCCCTGCTTTAGACGAAAGACGTATTTCTTCTTCAGAATCCTAAGATCGATCCATTCGAATGGCACTTTTAGGTCGCACAGCGTCTTTTTCTGTAAAAATCCCCAGCAGATAAATGTCAAAATGAAATACGTCGCATATATTATTTCGGAACCTACGAATGACGAAGGCTAGACGCATACAAGTCCTTTGTTTCCCGATGCACGAAGTAGGCTCGAATTTTCTTCCTCTGATAGCTGTGTTTCCTTCTACCAAGAAGCATAAATTTCAGTTGGCTTACAACGATCCATTGTTTTCCTTCCATTAATAATCTTATTTATGATACATGATTCTGCTTCTTTAAACTGGCGTGACTTTGGGAGAAGGTTTCTCTGGCGTTCTTTGTTCTCCTTTAGCAAAGTGAATGGAACGCCCAAGAAGAACAACCGTTTTCTGTGCCCGTGGTTTTATTTTGTTTTCCCAATTTGTGCACGAAAACTCTGACCCCCTCTGAAGTTCAGGTGCATTTCCTATTCAGGAATCGGTAATAAATAGGATGAACAGTGTGTGTCTGGACAGTGAATAAGAGGTTGTGTTGAGAAAATTTTAATGCAATCTTCATTCTTTGCAGAAGGGAAAGATAGTTAAATTTGTTACACTTGACCGTGCTTGCGAATACAAATAATTTGCTGTTCTTTCTTGCCCAACTCGTTTAATCTTTGAAATAAAGGGGGAAAACTATATCGTTTGTTGCAGAGCTTAATGTAGTAGACGGTCAGAGAAACTAGCCTACTCCACTTAAATGTCTGTAGTGAGGAAAAAATTATTGTTTTAAATCGTTAAACTAAGTTTTATCATTGCGCCCATCTGAAGTATCATACTGCATATACACATGCCTTTTGATAGAACGATTTGCAGATTCTAATTAAAATTTATCCTCTGATTTTCTGGAGACTACATATTTCGTGATGATCAGTACTCCTATTTGTAAATGATTTGGATTGCACATGCGCTTTAGTTTAATATTATATTTGAGTACTCCGATTTTACGTTGATGTCTTGAATAATTTTCTATAACTGACGACATTGTCAATTGTTAAAATAAATACAAATATTAAAAAAAGGGGAATAAAAAAGTGGAAGGGTAAAAAATAATAGTAGACAACGACAAGAAGTAAGAATCTGGTGAATGACTTCATTAGAGGCCAGACATTCATGCAGATTCAAAAGTGGAATAGGTTTTCTGTAGAGGAAAAAGACTTTATGGTCTGAATACGGTGTCAATTGTTACTCATTTAAATTGTGTTATAATTCGATGATTATCTATATTGCTTTTCTTTGTTAAATTGGCACGGTTTATTTATTTGTCCTATTATAAAGTTACATGCTCAAAATATGCTTTTTTGATGTTGTTTTCTCGTATACGAAGTATACAAAGAGACAGTGTTGCAATCGTCACAAAATATGACCACGGTTCTCTAGTTTTTAGACCTCTCCAAGGCCGGAAAACTATTTTTGGAATTATTTTAATTGGTTGTCTGCGAACACAATAACGCAAAAAAGCAACAAGCTAGCCGGATGAAATTTGGTATGCGTCTTGACCACTAAGGCTGTAGATTGTTATCGAATTTTGTTCGACTGCACAATGCAATATCTCCAGTATGCATGCAAAAATTTCAAATCGCGACAGCTCGAACGAACCCATTAACAGCAATTATTTGGAACATTGGTTAGGTTGTAATTGAAGTTATTTTTTTCTCCTTAGGTTAGAAAGTAAGTAAGTTTCAATATCCATATAAAAATTGACTGGTTCTGGGCATTTTTGGTTTTTAATTATATCTAATACATTGTTAAAGAATCTTCTCTTAGTAAATATCTGACACGAGCTAATCTTTTATCCATAAATTATTTCTGCAGATTTTTATTTTTGAAAGTAATATCACTTCTCACAATTATTGCATTCATTCTGTCCGCTTAATCTGGCGTATAGTAAACTGATCAAATTTTAAATAGTTAAATGCATTAAATTTTTAATATTTTCGGTTTAGCTTAACATAAAAAAATATTGTAAAAGGAACGATTTAGTTATTCATTTCTACATGTGCATGAAAAGAAGAAATGGGAAAGAATACTTTCGAGAATTCAACAGGCAACAGGAAATGCTGCAACATATAGCTTTATTAGTTTTAATTTTATACCTGAAAAAGAATTGGTAATTTCATTTTTGAATCGGCAAATTGAAGTAGTGTTCTCACGAGAAGAAGTCATCAATCAAAGAATCTGGAGAGCTGTTTATCTGATTTGTTTTGATTGATCACTCTTTAATATTGATTCTTTGTCCATCCGTACAACATTTAATTGAGAACTTTTTTAAATTTTTCAAGCGGCTGATGAAGGCGACAAAATTTTCAACCGAAGAAACTGGTTTTCGCTGCTGATGTATTTTATTTTTAAGTGCACTCGAATCAATGCTACATAAGTCACCTGAAAATTTTCAAATGCCATAAGAACCAACGCATTTAATGCTGGAATGAAAAGCCAGCCTCAGTGCTCCAATAATACTCCTGGAACGGAAGCCTATATTCCGCATTTCCTTGTGTAAACTCTGGAGATCCAGACAAACGGAACGCCGGCAGGCAAAATACCGGTACTCATCCCACCTAAAGCTCACTTAGTATTTATCTCCTGACAAACTTCCATCCAGGTGTCTGATAAAAAGGTGTAGAAGGGTTTTACATGAAAGCTGAAATTAAGAAAGCAAGAAAGAAATTCTGGAGGGCTCACGCCTTCGCTTGGCAAAACTCGTTGACGTCGCTTTGAGGTCATATCCTCTCTCGAAACTTGATGATAGGTTGAGATTTGCTGCTGGAACGAGGGACGGGAAGCGAAATTTCCATGATTACCCACATTTCGACTGCCAATCAAGATTGGTCGCCCATCCCACGTCAACATGGGAGCCCGGGGCTGTAATTAGGCGCTTCCAGCTCTGTCGTTGTCACACGGAGGACCCCCTCATTATCCCTGCGATGCCCTCTCAAAGAGAGATATTCCGAAAACAGCCCGCGCACAAGTGGCGCAAGTCCGTGTTTTGGGAATAGGAAGTAGCCCTCCGACTTCGTTTCAGGAATTACCTGGACTCATCTTTTGATTTTTCCCGAACGATTTTTATCTAGCCTTGAGCGGTGCGGGTTTTTAATCCACTTTCCGTCA
>BGPR01014142.1:0-39958 GCA_013235015.1 Araneus ventricosus | reverse complement strand
ATTTTTATCAGGCTTTTCCTTTCATATACCAAGCATTTAATCATTATTAACGAAATGCTTCTCATATCAATTAATATTTATACTTCAAACAAATATCTGAAATTATTTTCACCTTACCTTACAAAATGTTTGCATGAAAAATTTATTTTTTGAGCACATAAATTGGCTTTCAATTGCTTTTTTTAATTGCGTTTGCTTTAGACAATTTTCGTAATTTGGATGTTATTAGTATAAGCAATCTTAAAACAAGAAATAATAAAATTCCTCTTCGGCTTATAAATTTGATACCATATGAATCTTCAAATTTCCACTATAGTTCAAAAGTTTTAGAATGCATAATTCATAGTGTTCTGCTAAATGTTTAATGATAAACTTGTTAGAACTTAATAGCATATTATTATTATATATTTAATATTATTATATATATAATGTTACCGGCAATGTGTGAAATGCCGGCATTCTATAGAATGCCGGGCGTTTTTAGGCAAAGTATGAAATATGAGATTTATTATATACTTTTCCTAGGCATTGTATGTAATACCTAGGCATTCTATAGAATGGCAAATGCTATTTAGGCAAAGTATGAAAAAATATTCATAACAAGGCTATTATTTAAAAGGCGTGCATTCCTCAAAAATACAAATATTATTTAGAAAAAATAATCAAAGAGTACCATTAAAAAATCTTTTATTCAAAATTCGTAAAGGAAAATGAAAGTTTTCATATCAAAGTTTATGCCTTTTTTATTAAAGAAAACAAAATAAATTGTGAATCTACTTATTACATCAAGGAAGCAAATAATTTAATTTTAAATTGCACTTTACTTTATTTCTTATATAATCAAATCGGCGATTTATTTCATACTTTGCCGGTTTGTCATTTGGCATTCTATAGAATGCCTAGGAAATGTGTGAAATATAAATCGTTTCAAACATTGCCGGCTAGTTTTAGGCATTATATACAATGCCTAGGCATTCTGTAGAATGCCGGATTTCAAACTTTGCCGGTAACACACACACACACACATATATATATATATATATAAGCTACTTTATTTTATCGATGTTTTATGAATACGAGAATACATTTATAATTTCTTATTACAGCATGTCTATTCTTTTATCACAAATTCAAATGTCTTTACCCTAATATTCTTTATTGCTTAGGAATTATAATGCCATATTATTTTTTGCATATTTCAAATAATTATATAAAAAATTAATTGCTTTCCACAAAATAATTTCAAACCGAATTTTTCTCTTATTCTAGAAAAATAAATCGTGCCAAATTTGCATGATTTTGATTCTCTCATTTTTCATCTTTACCCATGCATAAATATAATAACTAGTGAAATAAATGAAATGAAGCTGAAGTATTTTGGATGCATATCAGACAGGAATAAAATATGATTTTATTCTAATATTATTATTAATATTATTTTGCAATAAGAATTATTTCAAAACGCAGCACCAAAGAACAAAAAGCAATATCCCCATTAACAAGAAGATATTGTGCGATATTGAACAATATTCGCAGTCTTGTATAATATTGTTCAATATCATATAATGTGATATAATATTGAACATTATTGTACACTATCGTGCAACATGTTGTGCTACCTGGGACATGGAAAAAAGCGAAATTCCTTTTCCTTCGAAACACTGCGTCAACAGTGAAACAACATTTACAGACACAGAAATTGGCATGTGCGTTGTTTTGCTTCCGGTTTTCTTGTCTGATCTTAAAGGTAAACAAACAGCCTTATGTGGAAGTGAAATTAAGAACAACACCAAGTTCTCTTTTTGTAATTTACTTTTTTGAAGATGAATTGTTATAAAGCGGGTTATTGATTTTCTATCTGTATCCACTTTAAAGGAGGAAAACGTCCATTTAAGGGGGCACAATACTTATATTTGTTGTACTTTTTTTTATTTTGTTCACATATTTCGTTCACCCATTGTATTAAAATTTTAGAGCTGCACATTTAACAGCTCGCAAGTTATTTAGATTTTTAATTACGATGATAAATAAAATACATTCGGAAGTGACAACTTTAAATGGCCTTTTCTTCGTGCTAGAATTTTCTTCACTTTCTTGTTTTAAAAATGCTAAGGGTTTTTTCGTGTACATGTTCCTTTAAATGGTTAACAGATGGTAAGTAAAATGCATCAAGTCATAAAACTAGGTTTAAATTGCTTTCTATGTAGACTTTATACCAAATTTTCTCTCATTATTAATCTAAATAGATTTCAAAATTTGCTGTTGTTTAAATTTTCACTAGTAGTGCCATTTCACCTTTCAAATTTCAGGGGGTTTAATAATTACTTGAAGAAAACACTGCAATATAATTAATGCATGATACAGAGACATTGCACTTTTATTTTACAGTCAGTATTTTTTTAATATGGTGACAATAGCTTGACTACGAAGAAACACCAATCAATATTACATTTCACGAAACAGTGGAGCGACCGCCCAACAGCTATCGTATTTTTTTCTGTTAAAAGATTTTATTTTTATTAAATGGAAATCTTAGTTATTTTAATTAACTCATTTGAGTTCTTTTTTTTAAATTTAGTAATCTAGAATTCTTGCCCTTGATTGTTAATTAACAGATTTGATTTGTGAATATGAATGCCAGGATATTGAAATTTTACAGCTGAATGAAGGAAAACTTCATTGGAAAAAGTCAAACTAATCAAAACATTAAAACATTCCTAGATTGTTTTCTTACAAAATCATCATTTACAAACAGAAGAGAAAAAAATGTCAAAATGCTAAGCTATGTTTCAAATTTATATAAAAAAGAATATAAATTATATATATTATAAATATAAGAATATAAATATTTGATGCTATTATTTCATAGCCAAGAAATCAATTTAATTTGGTAATAAATGTTTTTAAAAAATAGTATTAATTGAAATGAAATATTGCGAATCAGATATTTGACCTTCATTGTTCAATTTAAGATAAAAACATTTAAACTCTGTCATCATTTCTAATCAAGAAAGTATCATATAGTTTGCTACAGTTTTTATATATATTTAGCCATTTCTATTGAAAATGTACATTAAATGTCATCCATGGCAAATATTCTTGAAAGGAGGGGAAAAACATAGAACTGACAACTCACATAAACTAAATTTATAACTTAATTTTTTATATTTTTTTATTTCGTGGAAAAATTGGTACCAATATTAGCATCAGTTAGAAAGTTAACTTCTTGTAATGGGTGGAGGAGTGCGATTGTAACTATAATTTTCTTCTACTTGTTAGCATTAATTATATTCAAACGTGAGTAAATTATTATTGATGATTTGTTGTGAAGTTAAGTGTCTGTTAGAAGTTAGTTACTTGCAAATAAAATTCAGACAAAATTGATTTTTTTTTCATTTGATAATTTTTCTTGCAATTTTTCTAATTAAGCGTCTCAAAACTATCTTAAATAATTAAGTGAATATAATAACTTTAAAATGTTAATCAATGCAATTTCTGTATGAACAATAATGAAGAAAAATATTTTCAAAGTAACTAAATGAGAGGTATGTTAAACTCGCGAGTATTGTATAACCGATTTCTGATATCAAAAATGCTTTATTTCGGAGATTAACATCCGTATATGACCAAGACTTTTTTGATATGCATTTATGAATAAAATCTTTTTTCTGCAGAAATTCCAAATGGAATTTTTAATTCTGGAAAATAAATACTTATCCAATTTATAGAATAATAGTTGTGATCCAGATTATACATATTGAAGCAAGTCTCTTTTCCGAAATCACAATAATTCTAATTACTTTTATAGAATTCAAAATATAGCTAAAATTAATAATGTTTCAGGGAAATAAAATAAATATCATATAGCAAAATGAAATTCAATTATCAGTGTTCTGTTAAGAAATCTACCATCAAAGTTCCTCAGTGTTCTGTTAATGAGAAATTCTACACTTACATTAATATTTTAATGAACTAAAATACATTCTATTATATCTGCTATAAGCTTATCCAAATAACAGTAAATACTTAACACGAAGTAATTATTAGTTCCACAGAATAACTAGTGACGTTACGTGTATAAATATGTATGATCATAATTTACACTCAAATTATCTTTGTTTCCGCTAGCGTGCCCAAAAGTACTTAATGTTGTAAAACAGTGCGTGGAGGTTTTTAACCCCTTTCAGAAATAGATATCCACCCCGAACAAAAGAGCATGGGAACTAGAGAGTGGGGCAGAGAAACGTTCCCTTACCCACCACCAGAGCCTCTACAGCTATAAAAGGTTCGGATGGACTCTTTTCCCCGCCAGATCAGCTCCTGGCGCAAACACATTCGAAACACCCCCTGCCGCGTTCTCAATCCAACCGTTGACGATTTGACACCGGCAGTCACGTTTTACTTGTCTGTGCTTCTTTTTGCGGACTACGTTTTCCCTGCAATACACACATAGGAAAAAAAGTCACCACAGGGGACGTTGCTAGGTCTACTTTTATTTATGCTTTGTGTCTTGAACTGACTTGTGCTGAGCTGTGAATTGGATAAACTGTCAATTTTTTTTTTGTTTGTTTCTGATCCTCAACATGATTCTCGTGTTACTGACGATTTCTAAGTGTTAAGAGGATTGATAAGTTTGAATTGTTTTTCTCTCGTTGGCTATCGAATTGAGTATGAGGCTGTGCAAATGTCAGAAGGAGGAAGAAGAGAGGTGTTTAGAAAACTGGAGTGTGCGAAGGATTGTTATGCTGTTTGTTTTAGCTTTCGTTATCCCGATATCAAGTGCAGCCAGAAACAGAGGAAGGATGCACGGTAAGATTTACTTATTTTTTATTAACTATCTGCTTAATTTTACTAATTACAATAATGCTAGAAGACCATTGCGTTTGTATTATTTTGTATTTACATTATTCAACAGGGTATGATATAACTGATAAAGATATACATCCTGCGAAATGGTAAATTGTTAATTAATTTCATTTTTCTGAATATGTTTATAAAAAATAATAGGAATTTCTGCCATGCAAGAACTTTAAAAATCTTATGAAAAATGTTTCTTCTGAGTTATAATTTGAAGTTTTACTGTCAGTTTTCATTACTACTACAAATAATACAGGAAATTTTAAATTGGTGAGATAATTAATTATAAAATTAATTGAGCTAAGCGAGAAACTGAAAACAATAAAAAAGATATGTAAACGGAACGTGAACTATAATTCTAACCCAATGAAATGATGTGAATTATTAATATTTTATTAAACCATTCAACTGTGTACAAATTTCAATATTTTAAAATTATGGCCTGCAAAATTTTTATTTCACTAATGCGTTACATATTTCTTATCTCAAACTGAACTACGTTAAGTGTAATATCATAAGTCTGCAATCAAAAAATACAACACATGTAGGTGAGTCAAAATGTTTTTCGTTTGTAGTGCAACATAAAATATAACTAAAAATTTAAAAGAGATTCTAAATTTTTGTTATTTAAACCAATAAGAATATTATTAACTAGTTCATAGCCCGGTGTTGCTCGGGATCCAAATATTTTCATATGCTCTCCGTCTCTCAGTTTCTTTTCCTTCAAAATATCCTTACTAACATTCCCCAATTTCCTTTGAATCCTTTCTTTTTGTAATTCTGGGAAAAATATAAGTTCTATAAAAATATAAAGTGGACAAAAATAATAATATATAGAGAGATGCATTTAAAAAAAAATCGTCTGCAATTGATGATGGCAATCGATGGAACAAAAACAAAACCTTTTGTTCTAACAAACTTCTTTTGACAAGGCTAAAAAATCCCAATATATGAAGAGAAAAAAATATAAAAATATAAAATAAAATAAAATCTGGTAAAAATTCAAGAACTAATATTCTTTAATACTTCTAAATAATAATAATCTATAAATAGAAATAAATAATTAAAAAATGTAAAAAGTAATAAATTCAGACACCTTAAACATAACGTTTCTTCCCGCGCGTATAAAAAAAATCCGCCAAAATACGCAAAAACGCCCCAATTTACCACTTAAAATTAAATAAATAAAAATCTAATTCTAATTTTAAAATAATTTTTAGGCGTTAGTTCCCTCTTGTGCTAATCCATCACTGTGCCATATATGGTCCCGATAAGTCAGACGGTCTGGGTGTTTATGGAGTGGAAACATACGAACATACATATATATTCAAAACATTGCTCTTTATATATATATATATATATTTAGATTAGCAATGAAACAAAGAATTTGATAGTCACATTTCTATGAAAATTATTGAATTCTATTGAAAAATGGGCGATGTATTCATTTAGGTATCTATGGAATTAGTCAAAATCAACAACAATATTCATAAGAATAATTTAATATATTTCCTAATCTAAACTGATATTTTGCCTGTTGATGTTCTGTCAGCTGAGACTGAAGAGGTAAAATTTCATTAAAAACATTGCCTTAAAAAACCTTAATACTTTTAATTCCATTTTAAACTACTTTTCTCGTAGCATCTGAAAGAGGAATTATAACATATAAGAGAAAACGTGAAAGCATTTCATAAATATATTAAAGGCGTTTTTAACAAAGAAATGGGAAAATAATAATTTATTGATGAATATAAACGAAAGATTTTTATTCGTTATTCGAAAGATCTTATTCTATTCCTCTTTCCACAATTTAAATTTGAGTAAATAATTTATTGAACGAATCTTGTCTTGCTTTATTAAATAAAGAGCATATTATGTTTCTATTTTCTGCAGGGTAGGAAATATTGTACGCTTAAAATATGTATGAACACGTTACCTTAATCACTTTTCACCGTTTCAAAAGATTGTGTTTGGTGACTCAATTAAATCATATGTAAAGTATCTATGATTTCAGATATTCCAAACCTTAAAATTCTGCAAACAGAACAATTTTATAATGCTACAAAATATTTCAAAGGTAAAGTTTTAAATTTTGGGAAATACTATCTTACAATTCTGATTAAAATTATTTTAACTCAAAAATTGTCAGACTTAATTTATTATCACTAAACTGGAGAAGCGTACGTGAATTTACTAAATTATTAGTTTAATTATCATTTCTGTATTTGCTTTAATTATCATTTCTGTATTTGATATTCAAAATTTAATTGTTTCTCAGAAATAATCACGTTCAAAATTCAAATAAGTTACCTCTGAATTTGATTGTTTCCAATTTATGTTTGCCTCATACGTCTCGATAATTATTAGAAAGCTTTATTATAATATAGTAAGTCATGATTAGATTAATACTTGCATCGAATGCTTTGAGATAACGAAATGCATGTACCAATTTGTAGAATAACATTAGATAGTAAACGTGTTGTATAAATGGGAATTAACTACAGCTCCTTCATCCATTAAACTTCGTTAACCATATCCATTACATTCCCAAGATTAGCGGCATGACATCTTATCTGCTTAGATACACTAAGTATTGAGTAGACTTAACTTAATCTAGGGACCAAAGTTACTTAATCAGCTGATTATGTGCACTTAGGTTCGGATAAGCGTTAGATAAAGAACATCATGCTACTGTGTCCTTCTTATGTTTTGGTTGCCATGGAGCGTGTCTTAACACGAAATGGTTGTAATAATCTGCGACACGTACAGGTAATAATAATCGCAGTTTTAACGAAGTGGATACAATTAGAAGATGTTAATATAAAGTGTAGATTGTTGGCAAGTAATGAAGGCAGAAGAGTTAAATTATAAAGTGTAAAGCGGGTTTGAAGTCCGGTTCCACTGAAACGATGCCCTGTATGTGGGGCTGATTCTCGCTGAATTCGATGGAGTGTAAAGCAGGTTTGAAGCCCCCAGTTCCTCTGAAACCCTGCCCTGTATGCAGATCTGATTCCCGCTGAATTCCATGGAGTGTAAACACCCTATGTTGGCGTGATGTAAAAATTCGGAAAGAGGCTGACGACTAAGGAGTTGTCCTGGTTAGCTGACCACAGTTCAAAACTGCGAAGGTAGTTAAAAGAAAGACAGAAATGTCATTTTAATTGTAGAGCTGTGCCTCAAATTAGAATAAATAGTAATTCCTGTATTTCTTCAACAATGAAATAAATGGGCCCGGTTATCCAAATGAATAAGTATAGTTTAGTTTAGTTAGATGATCGTCCCATTTTGAAGCTGCACGGGAGCTATCTTGGGATAGGACTCCTTCACACCTTAATCGCCCCAATACAAAAAAATGCTTCGACCTGCAGGTAAACGGCAAACAACTGACTCCATTATACATGCACAATCATGAAAATGGTGACAAAATAATTTTTTTGACAAATACTGTCAAAAGTAATGTTGTTGAACGTAGTCAAGCGAACGGCCAAATTTTTTTCACGCGGCCTCCTAGAACAAAACTGGCGGTCTTTACGTAAACAGCTTTCTGTTCTTGATAGACCAGGCTTTAGCTGTCATTATGTATTTATATAGCCATATTGAATCGTCGCTGAGCTACGGATAAAAAAGCAAACGATTTCGTGTGAAGCATGCGGGACTCACATGACCCGAATAAATATATTGCCTGTGAGACACACTTGTTTCACGTGGCGATTAACGTGTCAATTTTAAAACATGGTCAGTTGACGACGATGAGCTAGCATCGTGCTATCTTATGTTCCGCACCACTTTTAACCCTCGAGGATGTTAAAATACACCCTGCCCATATACACAACGGATATCTCGTGGAATCTGGCATCAAACCCCGACCCACGACTTTTGGTTCCCTAAAACGAGACTGCCACAGTCTGCCTGTCTCAAAAATATTTGAATTTTCTGATTATCAAATCTTCTTCATGAAAATTTTATTGTTGAGAAAAATTAATTACATTAATGTATTTACAAAAACGATGCCTTCATTTTTATACCCCATTAAGCATAAAAATGCGATATTTTTTCAACAAAATATTTTAAAGCATTGTTTAGCTGGATATCTCTTTGCGAAAAAAAATTATTTTGAAAAAAGTGAAACATGACTGAAAATTATTGTTTACAAACAAGATTCCCTAGGGCCCTCAATATTGTAAATATTTCTATAATTACCATAAAATATATTGCTCAAAAAGATATTCAATATACATAACGCTTTTGCACCATTTACATTACTATTCACCATTTGTACTCAACCTTCTGAATGCATTTTATGAAACATATAATCATTAAAATATCGGTTCCACGTTGCCTTGAACCTAATTTGTATTACGAGTACGAAACATTAACTGATAAAATGCGATTTTAATTTGAATTATTTTATCAAATGAAGAGTCCTCCAAATAATGACTCAAGAACTCGGACAAGTTATATATAAACTGGAATTTTTCTTTCCTACTATTTTAGGGCATGATTTTATACCACAATTTTTGAATGATATAAAAAATTTAACATCTATCTTGATATCGATTTCTTAAAAAATGAGTATCAGGTAAAATGTTTATATAAAATGCAAACAGAAACACTAAAGTAAAAGTTATATAAAATAATGAAAGTGCGCGTTTCACCAAACTGGAATTTGTCTCTGGTTTCATAAGGCGTTATGATGTACACTTTCTTAAAAATAAAGAAATTTAATATTATTTTACATTTCAATATTATGTTTTCGATGCAAGAGAAAATAGTGAAATATTCAACGGGGGATTCAAACGCTATTTTTTTAATCATGAAAACAGTTTTAAATTGTTGCAACTTATTTAGATTGGAGAGAAAAAGTCAAATTCCTTTCTTTAAATTCAAAAAAAGAATTCTTTTATTAAAATAAAAATATCAACAGATGAATAATTATATATATCATTAAAACATTTTTTATACCAATAAATAGGATCAAATCACATTTTACTTTCTTTATAGCATACTTTGAAAATCTTCTAGTTGTTCAGTATTTTCATTCGTATCCAAAACTTTTTTAAGTGTAGTCTATTGCCCAGATAACTCAGAAACAGCATTTGAAAGCATTAGATAAATTAATTCTTAAATTTTTAGAATTAAAAAATCACGATTTTCATTCAATACAAAATATGATGAGGGGTAAAGGAAAAACAAACAGAAAATTTCTATATCATTAAACCAATTGTGCAAAATTAGCAATCTTTGTAAAACAAAAATGCAGACAACTCTTTAATACAATTGTGTATGCGCATGCAAAATTTAAATCATCTTCATCTACTGCTTGGAAAGCAAGCAGTGGCGGAGATTAGGTGACAAAAGTGGGAGGGGGGCCAAAAAATTTGTGATAAATACCCGTAGACTACAAAATTTAAAAATTAAGTGACAAGACTAGCTAGTTTCCCCGGACCCAATTGTTCTTTTATAATTTCTAGTTTTAGGCAGTAGAACGAAATAGAAATTTAATTTTTTCCGCAAAAAGGGAAGGGGCGACTCCCCCCCTTCCGAGTCTCCGCCACTGACTAAAAGTATCCATGAAATCATTATTTGTAACACTAGCACAAGTCTACAATAAAACCAAAGTGCTTTGAGAATTCACAAATGGTCGATAATAATTTTATTGAAAATAGCGTGTGTTGTTTAAATTAAAAACAAAACGTAATAATTTTCTTAAATACAGCCATAGATTAAAATATAAGGGAAACTAAAACTTATTGAGTTAGATTGCTTGTGCTAAATAACATTATTTTAAACAGATATCAAAAGCAATGACATACGTTGAGAAATGACAATTACGTTACATAAAGTAAGTTACATTAGAAAATAAGCTTCTCAAAGTCATAACTTTAGTCTTCCAAATCATGATCTAGAGAGATGCAAATTCTCCATACTAAGGTGAATAGAACTGAACTGACCAGAGTCTTGTAAAGAACTACTCGAGGGTACAATGAATAATTCTTGTTCCCATTAAAAAACACATAAATATCAGAGTAGGTGACCAGCTATCATGTGTGATTTCACCACGAGGGTCCCCCTCGCAGGTCATTAGCAAGCGAAGTATAATATAATCTATCTTGTAATTTATTGCTCCTCTGGAACCTTTAAAAAGGTTTCAAAATGAAAGAAGACGCTCACTATGGAGCTCATTTTGATGACAATGCATTCAAAACAAGCGTAAATGTACAAAATTCCATTGATGGCTACTTAGGCACATAGAAAAAGCCTAGATAATTTCAAAGTGCTATTTTCCCTTTAGCACTTGTCGCGGTGGTCAATCATACTGATTGAACAAAGACGTTCTTTCCATCTATCACACCAGTGTTCATTAAAAGGCACGGAGTCATCTTAACGCGGAGGGCGGAGTAGACAGGTAACACTGATAGCAATTTCAACGCTTTTCCTCATTTTTATGCATCTCAAGATATCCAGCTTCAAATTTTCCCGAATAACAGAGGGTTAATTGAAAATCAAGCATCAATGATCACTTATTTAACTTTTCACTGTTGCCTTTCTTATAATTCCGTGTTTTTGGGCCGCTAAAATAAAATAAATATTTAATTTTTCCCGCAAAAACTGGGGGGGGGGAGTTGTACCCCTCGCCGCCAGTGAAAGCAAGAATCACCGTTTACAGGCTGTAACTAACGTAAACTGTATTCGACAACTCCTGATTGAACGTGTATGTATTTTCGAACAAATTTATTTAAATCATGAACATTTTTAAACAGGTTTTTTAAATCTTAAATAGCCAAGTTTCTTTGACTCTCCAGCAATGTATGATAGAAGCAATGAAAATTTATTGAAACAACCATTACCGTTTGCCCCATATGACAAGAAAAAGTTTGAAAGAAAATGTCAACTCCCTTCTTTTCCTTCTGCAATATTTTCTGATTTATTCTTGGTGTCAAAGACACAACGTTTCACTTGTACACTTTTCTAAAGATTTATACACAATATAATACCAATCAGTTTAATTTGGTATGTTTTTATACTTTTCAAACTTAATTAATAATGATTTCATCGAATATTTTTTAAAAGTCGGACTTCTAATTTTGTAAAATAAAAAATGACAAATCAACCACTAAAGTTCAACGGGGGGAGTAGATTTTATTCCATTATTTAAAAAGTATCCAATTTTATGTACATTAGATGACGACTGTCGTACAACTGTACTGTGACCTTTAATGTTATAAAGCTTTTAACCTGAGTTTTCGCTCATCAAAGTAGTTTAATGTTTTGGATGATCAACGTAATGGGTTTGAAGCCTAAAACTCTAAATTCAAACTGAAATTTAATTTTCAGACAGGAAACATTGTCTAATAGACAGTTAAACTTCTTCCTTACGTCATTACTGGACATTTAAATAAATAATGAGTCTGTTCAAAATAGCCATTTCATTGGCTCAGTACCAAAGGATGACGAGCAAAGTTACTCAATCTTGAAATAATGCATAACTAGATAGAATAAAAGTCATATTATAAAGGAGATATTTTAAAAGGAACTTTACTTTTTCGCAAGTAAAAGGGAATCATCTACAATAGAGAACATCCTCTATAATCTAGAAAATCGAGGAAATATGCTGTCCTTAAAGGTTTATTTCCTTATATATATCATAGATCTAAAAATTAAAATAATTCAGCGCACTGAAAGGTACTTGTAGTTTTAAACTATCATTTCCTTCATCTATACTTTCGAAATATCATAAAAGTATTTGTTTTACTTTAGAAAATAATGAAAGGAAACTAACCAATATAATTAGAAAATTATCTTTCGAAAATAACTAACCAATATCATTTAAAAATTCGAAGAAGAATTTATTGTTAATACTTGCAATAAACATATTTTCAAGTGTTTTCATTTCATTATCCATATAATATAAAGAAATATATTTCCAAATATTAAATACCTAAACTTCCATTAATTTCCTCAAAGAAGCTTATAAATTCTCAATGAAAAAAGGTAATGTTCTCAACAATTGTTTGGAATTAATCGTAGAGCCAAGAAATATTGAATACTACTCGGAACGAAATAGTAAAATGTAATTTAATGAAACAAAGTCCTTTTAACATTTTGTAAATATTTTAGAATCTTCCTTCACAGATATTTTTACTTATCTTAGACAGAGATCTATTTATTACGACACTACATTTATTTGCAATTAATTGCCTTTTTTCCAAATCCGTTCCATTTCCACGTGAATTAAGATCTGAATTATTCAACAATTGTTTCAATTTTAGTTCCTTATCATATTTCTTAGTGTCTCTGATTAAAATATGATAAACTTAGCAGCTGCTGTAACTGATTCTTAAAAATATAAAAATGTTATTATTTCGAATATCTATAAATATGCTAATACTTTTGACAACTTCGTAAGACTTTTTATTACCAATTATGGTTTCTTTCTTGCCATTAATTTCTTTTAATGTGTTAACGTACTACGACAAGACAAGACAGGCATACCTTTGTCTTATAGTTTAGTTTAGCTATTTTAACGTCCCGTTTCAAAGCAACACGAAGGCTATTTTGGGACTGTCCTCGTATTTTTGAACCGCAGTCAGACGATGAGGACGGCACCTGAGCTGGCACCCTCTCTCCAAGCACCCGCACCGCACCAGCGGGAGTACGTTCGACCCCCTACGTATGATTCACCGTGCAAAAGGCTTAACGCACTCGGATCTTCAGTGCAATCGGGTTTCGAGCCTGGAAACCCTTCGGCCAAAGTTCCGAAAGCTTACCACTAGGCCACCGCGGCCATTATTTTTGTTTTATAAAGAGTACGCCGGTACAAATTCTGAAATTAATGTACGATTTTTTCTAAACGGATTGGTTAGTGCAGGTGATGATTCTAATCCCACTTTGTCTAGCATATTTAGCCAAAGTCCATGAATCTAGGAAAAGGAGTAGTGAGTTATATTCTATTGATCAAAGAGGCCTGGGGCACCTAGGTAGCACCTGATGCAGAAGTATAATTTAGCTCCTTTGTGATGGTATATATTGCCTTCCTGCAGTTATTTCAGGAGAAATTGACCCATATGTTTGTTTGGCTTGGATGAGTTCTAAGAAAACCCCCAACAGCCAGCCATTCACCAGTTATCAATTCTACGCTAATACTCGTTTTACTCTACCTGTTTTTGAATAATTCTGGTTAAGAGCTCAACCAGACTATATGACTTACAACCCTTTCTTCATCGGATACATACTCCTCAATCACGCCATACATTAATCAGCTGCCGTACTACGGAAATTTTGTTATACAAATAGTAACAATAAAGTGCTAATTATCCAGTCATGAAACAAGGATATTTTTCTCTACATTGTTCTTAACGACCGCGGTGATTCCACTGAAGATCCGTCGTGTATTGGGTCTGTTGCTCGTTAAATCATACATAGGGGGGAAAATGCCCTCCCGCTGTTGTACTGCGGAAGTTTGGAGATGGGGTGCCAACTCAGGTGTCGTCCTCTGACCGAGGTTCAAAATTACGAGGTCCATCCGAAATTAACCCTCGTGCTGCTTCGAAATGCGAAATTAATAAACTACATAACTAACGACTAAATTAAACCAGATAGTTTTACTTCTCTTTTCTGTTGTATCACCAGCACATGTGAGATGATTAGATTTATTGATTAATAAGGAAGATAAAAAATGGTAAATACTTGAGCGAGCGGAAAGGATAAGAGAAATGTTTTTCAATGACTTGAAAGGTGAGGAAATTGTTTTACTGTTCATTTGTCACACTCTCTGTTTTAATAGGAAGTTTTGAGATTCTGGCTGGAGAAATTATTATGCAAAATATTAACAATATTGCTTTCCAAAAACAATATTTCAGTATCGTATAAGTATTGAAATACTATCTTACTATATTGTAGAGCAGTTTTCACTACTTGGCTGAGTTTTCGATAAGTGGAAATAAATGAGCAACTGTAAAAATTTCGCACTTTAAAAATTATAGAACTTCATAATATTTGCTACTGTATATGTTAAAAATAAATAAATTTCAGAATTATTAAAGATATTATCACACAAGTATTATGACCTTTCGAAAGTTTTGTCACCTTAATTCTGATTTATATCAAAAAGACTTGGTTTTCCTAAAAAACTTACAGAGAAAGAATAAAAGCACTAAAGGTTTTCTACATAGATTTCTTCCTTATAACATTGAATCTGATTTTTCCACAATCGTTTGATGATTTCATTTAAGCAACAAACCAAATTCTTAGTGTTTTTCTTGTTGATATATTTTAAGTATAAGTCATGAAAGTCTTTTCTCCACGCTATTAAAACTCCAGTATCCAATAAGCCGGTTCCACAAATATTTAAAATACAGATTTTTTTTATTCATTAAACTTCATTCCCTGGGCAGGATTTTATCAATCAGTTTTTCAGGAAAAAGTAACATTATATTTTAATTTACACTCCTAGTGAACTGCGAGTACGGAGATGGAAAGTCGTCGTGTATTTAATGTTTTTTTAGTCCCTTGAGAGGTCTCTGGCGAAGATGAGTACGATTCAGTTAGGCACGTACACATAGTATGAAGCACGCTTTATTTTTACCCTTTTTGAGGAGAACACGTAGTACGTGTTTGTGATTCGCAGCCGCCGGCTATGCAGACTGAATTTTGCAGTACAGTTAAGATCTATAATTATATTGTAATTTCCAGCAAAAGATCTATAATTATATTGTAATTTCCAGCAATATAGTCTAGCTGATGGTTTGTGTCAAATTTTGGAGCAAATCTGTCAAAGGTTGAACAATATCAATCTGTTTATTCGTATGTATGTGAACTGGAAAATCTAGCAAGATAGCTGTATGAATTTTAGTATGCGATCTTTACAATGTTTACACTAAAATTGTTGATTTCTAGTCGAATCCATCAACGGGTGGATTATCTTTTTGTTCCCTGGCCCGTGTATATGCTAACATGATAAATCAGAAACACATCAAGCCAGATAAATGAAATCTTGTCTCTGTTATTGGCACTAAAATTGTTAATAGTTAGTAAAACTTAAACATAATACCTCGAAGATGGGAAGTTTAGAATGCTTACTTTATTCTCTTCACTATAATACGAAGCTAAGCGCAAAACATGCCGTATTTTGTAAGTATACGTTAAAGTTGAAGGGAGAAGACAGCCGCTATCTGAAGAGAAAATTGATAATTATCAATTAAGAGATCAAGGAAGGAACACATTATTCTAATATTATTGTGCAGGATCTCTGTATTTTGAATGTTACAAGTAAACTGTACGGGAATACTAATTATTTTTTTCTTAATTTATGTTTTTTAATGTTGATAAGGCCATTTTCTAGTTTCATTGTTTATTAGTGAAATTAAATAAAATTAATTTAAAAACTGCGTACATAAGTTTACCTATCCTTAGCTTCTCTCATTCGCATTAAATGCAATAATCAGATTTCCACTAATAAAAATGACAGAATTGTATACTACTACAGCGTGTATATGTATATGAAAAGGATGTATATGATCTATACAGAAAAATCATAAGAAGAATTTATATATTAATGTTGAAATTTTCCTTAGGAGCTATGATCAAAATTTTATTTGAGCAAAGAAATTCAAGCTCAAGAAATTCATAAAACCACAATTAATAAATAAAATTTAAATGAGTAGCCATTGGTATAATAGTAATGGAGCAAGTTGTAATCAATGCATAAAAATAAATTGGGTTAACATATTTAAGCAACTTTCCTTGAAATCAATTTTTAAATATTGCAAAGCAAACTAAGTCTCATATGTTTTGAGGAACCAAAAGTATTTGCCAGTTTTTCTTGTCTATGAAAAATATGAAAATCCAGCGGAATGATTCATAACTCTAGAGATAAAAGACATATCTACAAATACTGTTCGAGAAAAAGTTTGGATAATAAAAAAGAAATATAAATTTGTGTTTAATATGTTTTAGAAATTTTCCTCGGTATCAATTTTTAAATATTGTAAAATAAATTGAGTCTCATTTTCTTTATTGAATCGAAAATATTTGCCAAAATTTCTTTTTTTTAAAATATGAAGTTGCTGCGGAATGATTCATCATTCAAGAGAAAAATATTTCTCTGCAAATGTTCATCGAGGATAGAGCATGATTTTAAATTAGATATATAAATTTTTAATTGACACATTTTAACAATTTTCCTTGGAATGAATTTTTAAATATGGTGAAACAAACAGAGTCTCATCTTCTACCTTGAACTGAAAATATTTGTCAAATTTTCTTGTCCTTTAAAAATATGAAGTTCCAGATTCATAGCTCAAAAGAAAATAGTATATCTTCACATATTCATCAAGGATAAGGTCAGATTTTAAATAAGAGATATAAAGTTGTGATTCACATAATTTAGCAATTTTCCTTGCAGTCAATTTTTAAATATGGAAAAGCAAACAGAGTCTCATCTTCATTGAATCGAATTACATGCCAAATTTTCTTGTCTTTTAAGAATATGAAGTTTCAGGGCAATGATTCATAACTCTAGAGAAAAAAAGTTTCTCTACAAATACTCACGGAGAAAAAGGTTGGATCTTAAATAATTTTCTTCGCAAAGTCGTTCTTTTTTTTCTTCCAGTGGGTTGATTGATCGGAAGATCTCATTGAGCACATCATTCAGTGATTACCTACGATATTTTCTTCAGTAACCACCATTTAGCGATCGAATTACCCGGATGTATCTGGCAAGTTGCCACAGATGGGATAAAAACTTAATGTCTAATACCGAAAATAATCGTTACACGAACTACTTACATCTCCAAAGTTACTAATTATTTATGAAATCAATGAAGTTTGGTTAATATAGCGACTCCGAAGTTAATTCTTTATACAATCATTAAGTAAAAAAATAATGTTTTTCAATAACCTTGGTTGTCCTCATTTCTCTTATAATTAAGAAAAAAAAGCAATAAGAAAAGTTATATAAAATGAAAAATGTTTTATCAAAATTATTAATTATGCGCAAAAGTAATTTAAACAAAGATTATAACATCGTCTTTATTAAATGTTTTATTAGTTCTTAATAGAACGTAGTGAAGTCATTAATTAACTTTTCCTTTGTTGGATGTATTGAGAAATGAAAATATTATTATGGAAATTCACTATTATATTAAAGTAAGTGAAAAACGTAGATTTTCCCTACGCTGATGGCCTTAATCTCAAACGCATTATGCGCATTTATTAAAGAAAGCATTAACATCAGGATTTTAGATTTTGATAATGTATGGCTTAATTATTTGTCGAACATATTTGTCACTGCAAGCTACAGAATGTTTAGCTGGCTAGAAAATTCTTTTCGTTTGTTGTTTCGTACTGATGTATTAGCTTTTCATGCCAAATCAGCTACGCAAAAATATAGCAACGCGAACTCGGAATGGATTGAACTTTATAGAAACAGGAAACTGAGAACTTTTAAATTATTCATTTACCATTTTGAAGTATTTTATGATGCTGTTTATGGTCTGAATAGGAATAAAATTTGGCACGATATCAAATTCAGTATGTGTTTCCGTCCAAATTCACGTAGAGCAGTGGAGTGTAATTCGTATTGTGATGTTCGCGCGTTTAATCAGAAAGTTCAAGCAGATCCCTTGTTCACCATCACAACATTTATTGTACGATCACACACACACAGAACTATATACATGGTTTTTACAGAACAGAGACAAGAGAAGTGCGTAGTAAAGTGTGCATTGGCGCGCTCACATATTCTGGCAACCGTTTATCGCCAAAATGCCATTTACAGTCCAAAGGCGCCAACAGTATGTTTTCACTATACTGGTCAGATTCTCTCAAATTCGAATCGGAAAATTTTAAATATTTATGCGACATGGATATAGTCAAGATAAAGCGTCAAAATCCGGGTCATTCTCTTGTATCTGGGATTTCTTTTCACTAGCATTAGCAAAGATTTCAAATAAAGAAAAATTAACAATTTTTGAAAAATGTATATGGTAATGTTTTACTTCAGGGCTGTTTTGGCACGAACGTCGTAATTTTGAACCCGGTCTTATGACGATGACGACAGTTGAGCTGCCATCCTTCCCCAAACTTCTACAACACACCAGCGGGGGGATTTGGCCCCCTACGTATGATTTAACGGACAACAGGCCAACGTACACGACGGATCTTCAGTTGCATCGGTTCCAAACTGGAACCCTTCGGGCTCCAAGCCGAGACCTACCACTATGCCACCGTGGCCTAGATGATGGTGAACTCTTTATTTCGCATAAAAGAACCACTATAATAATATTTCGATTATTAATATTTATTCATTTTATAAATATTTTGAATCGAAATTCTGGACAATTAAGTTAGCTTTTACTAATTTAATATATTTCTAAAAATCTAAATATGAGCTATTTCTTCAGAAGAAAAATATTAGTAAATAACTGGAACAAATCTAGTACATATTGTTTAGAATTGGAACAAATCTCAAATATTTGAATAAGGGTGGGGCGAACAGCCAAAAGTCGTAGCTGTTGAGTTCAAAAATCGTTCGAAATGTTTGGTCTCTTAAGTATTTGGAGAAAAATCAAGCAAATTTTAGCAATGATGGCAAAATCAAGCAATGTTTGAAATTTTAGAATTGTTATCCTGTTTACTAAATTTAATAATGTAAGCTAGAAGTTTTGATTTGTGAAAAAGGAAACAATCATAGATGCTTTGAAATGACCTATTAGGAACTAAATATTTTTCATTTCATTCTGAAATTTAAGATATTAAAAGTAAGCCCATACAAAAAATTTGGTAGTATGAATTGAAAACTGCAGACTAATTTAAATATATATAAAAATTGTACTTATTATGCAATATCATTATATACTTTTACTATTAAAACTACCATTTTATGGTTTAAATATTTGAAAATTACATAGAAACCCAAAAATAATTTTGCGTTATTAGAACATAATTTATTCATCACATCACATTTTAAATCCAGATTGATTGCAATAAATGAGAAACAATAACATATTATAATATAATTTCATCAGTTAAAAATATTTAATATTTTTGTGAAATAAATGTAAATAATGCTCTCATGGTTTAAAAATAAAAGTGTTCAGAATATTATGTATTAAATAAATTGCAAGGAAAACAACTTCTTCGAAAAATGAAAAAGCTAAGTAGACCCATTTAGGAAAGAGCATGTCCTCAATCCTTTAAGCTCAGAGCAAAAGAATCGATGCACCTGACTATGTTTCTTTCCTGAATTTTTCAAAACTTATATAATTTTATTCGCTTCAGTTAATAATAGAGAAACAAAAATCCTATTACTTCAGAACAGAAAGCAAGATGTTTTGCTTATCTTTATAATAAAAAAAGACCAAACTTATGACATTTTTGCAAATAGTTCAAATATTATGCATTATAATTAAATAACATATTGCTATACACCCATAAATAATAACATTGTATTTCATAAAGTCTTTTCTAACCATTCAAATCCAATGTATATAACAGGAGTCTGAAGCAGTTGCTATCAGTTTACACTAGTTGTCCTAATCGAGAAGATGATGATGGATCCAGGGCGTTCCAGTTAATGGACAGCGAGTTCAAAATGACCGCCATGGGACCATTATGTCGGAAAAGATACCAAAGTGCACTGCTTATCCTACGTATGACAAAACTATTGATAACAGCATCTATTAAAATTAAATTGGGATTGATCTCAAACTTTTCCTTAAACTTTACATATCAGGTAGTTCCCAGACATTGATAACGTTGCATGTATGTAAAGCCGTGGAGTTTAAAAGATTGGACGCTACGCTAAAACTTTTGATAAAGAAGTAGCGTTGTTTTTTTGTTTTAAATTGAAAGAAATTATTTAATTAACTTTCAGTTTGATGGCTTAAATTTTTACTTTTTAATTACTTTGCGTTCAATAAAAATTTTAAATGTTTTTATACGTATAAAGAATATTGAGAAATCACATGACTCGGATGTAGCGTGAACTTCCCACCTTTCTTTCTTGAAAATTTCCTGAACTTTCCTGAAAGTTCGATTATTAAAAGAAATTTAATTCTTTTAATTTTGTGAAATATTATTTAAGACAAAACAGTATATTTCAACACCCAATTCCTTATGCATAACTTAATTGTTAAACTATAAAGTCTATAGAATTTTTTCCGCGAATTCTACCATTAGCGTCGATTTTGGCAGAAATAGCAAAATTGACTTGAGATTTATATCCCATAAAAATTATCAATCGAATGGAACAAATATTTGCATCATGTGGCACAGCAATGCTCAGAAATAAACATACAGTTCTTATTTTATTTTCGGAATATTTTTGTTGAAATACAAGATATATTTTCAGAAAAACAACACAGGAAAAAGTTATTAATTTCGTTTGAATTATAATTGGTTTTATTTAGAATATTTAATAGTTTGCACAAAAGGCAAAGTATTTAACGAAGTTGCATGCCTTGAATAATCTGACAGATCCTAATTTGAAAAGTAACTTAAAGGTTCTGCCAATAATAAAGTGAAATGAAAATGGAATAATGCTACTATATAGATATTGCGATGGTTTAAAATTTCAAGATGCAAGAAAATGTACAAGGAGTATTGATATATATTTGGTATAAATCCAAATATATGTCAATACAATAAAACTAGATTTTTTCGTATCGAGTAATAAAATACGATTACGTTTCTCTGAGACTTTATCCGTCTAACTGTTTTTATGAGAGTGTGACATAGTTTCACATCAAACGAGATTAGCTGCACATTAGCAGTGATAGTAATAAAACATGAGAATAAACATTGTTAACAAGATTAGTATTTCTCGTTTATACGTAAAGAAGTATAATTCATAGATATGACTTAATGAAAAATTTTTAGAGATGTACTGTAAGTTCCATCATTTTTCTTTAAATTAACGGATTATGAAATCTTAAAAAACCTGTCGAAATTGTGATTCTTGTGTAAAAACGAGGAAGAACTTCCTCATTTTTCAACTCATGGATGATAATATCTGTAGAAACTTCAAAAATCTGTTATATGTATTCTTTTAATCCCTCATTAGCAGTTAAATTAATCATCACAGATGTGTTCATATAATATGACATGGAATAAAAACAATCCGTGGGTTATATTAGAATTATTAATGAGGTAGAATCCTAATAGTGCCGTGTTACAACAATTTTACCAACCTTTTCCTAGAGGACAATTGAATATGTGCCTTACGTGCCGAAATCATCTCGTGGTTCTTAACGGTTTAGTGGTACAACATTTGTATCAACTACTTCACAGAAAGGAAAAAAAGCTGGAACTGCATATGCACCTTCCATAAAGAAAACTTCCTGTGAAATCATTTCGGTTTACTGATACATCATCTGCACCAAGCCAATCACAGTCTGGCACTAACCCTGTACCTCCTGTTAAGAAACTTTTAAACGAGTATGTGTATATTTCACCATCACCTTAATCCTTTCAGCAATGAATTGTTTCATGAACTCATATCTAAAGAGCTTTAAATATGATGACAATTATCAGCAACAGTGCTGAAATGGTAAATAAAGTGTCAGAGTAATAATACAATGAAGAGAATCGTAGAGAGAATGAATTAAATTTCAAATTACTGATTTCAGATATTCAAAGACAACTTGTTTAACTCTCGAGTTACATATATTTAGATACTGCTATCAAACCACAATTACAATTCTCAATGCCGATCATCAAAGGCGTCATTCGCATTACAAGAGTTATATTACACACTCCCTCAACCAGCATTTGATATGATAATTCTAGAAGCGAACCGTCTCCCTTGATCGAAGCTTCTCATGCAAGTAAATAATAGCTGAGTGTAACACTTATCAACTGCCCTATCTGGTAGTCGCGCAACCAAATAGTATGTCTTACGGGCTGCATTGGAGCCTTAGTTGGCTGCACTCACGTATCGGCCCTCTAACAAGTCTGTGGTGTGCGAGCGGATGTAATAACCCTGCACCGTGCACGATAATGGAATGTAACGTGCACCAATTTAATGGGTGAGTATCTGCTACAATTAATGTTCTCCTGTTAACCAATTAGAATATAACGCGAGTATCAATTTCCAGCTCCAGGCTCATCTAATCTGCTAAATGGATTTAGTTATGACGTTACCAACTCGTGAATCGTGAAATGGTTCATTATTGAATCAAGGATAGTTTGAAAGAAAAGGTAATGCAGATGGACGCAAGTAAGGCCTTTGAATACTAAACACTTCGCATGCTGTAGTGTTGAATATGAATAGATGCTTGAAATAAAAGAGCCTGTAAAGTCTATTAATAAACATTTTCTTTGTTTATAATCTTCTGTTGGATTTCTAATGAGAAAATTGATTACTAAAATTAATTAATTTCATGCTTCTACGTTGTTCAGTTTAAATGCTACCTATTAATTACAACTAATTCTTGAATCCCAACATTGTTATTGTACTTTGTATTGCATTCACAATGTATGAAATAACCCACAAAATTAAGAAACTAATTTTCAGAATCAGTATTTTATTTATCAGTAAACTCTTCCTGTTTTCAAAAGCAATTAAAAAATGAATTACACATTAATTTCGTCCGTGCCACACCTATTATTATTTTTAATTGTTTGAGTAAAGTGCCTTTGAAGTTTAACACAAATCGTTACCTCAATATTCAATCAGACCAAGTAGTAACATTTAATTACAGTTATTCGTTGTAAATTCTCTACTCTCATTCTATATTCTCTACATGCAGCTTGTCACAAGTTGCCGAATATCTGGCCTCTTTAATAACACGTCTTAAATTTCTTGTCTCACTCCAGCGCATGTATTTAAGTATAAAAATATTCAGTTAAAAGGTTAAGCATGCGGAACATAATTTTCTTTCTTGCATAAACTTTTTTGTGAGGAGTTATTTAAACTTTTTTCATCACAAATTGCAGCTGTTTACTTAAGAAAGCTGGAAATCTCACATTAATTAGAAAAACTTCTACCTAACAAAATCATCGTAAATTGAAAAAAAACTGTAAAAACACTTAGGTATTCAGATAAACTATAACTCAGAAAGTTTCATAAGGTTACATTCGTAGTCTAAGATTTTAGTTGTTGAAATTACCAGTGGAAACAAGGAACATTATATCTCCTAAATTCCGAGAAAAGTTCCTACTGTCCACTTAAATTTGTTTTTACATTCTTTTACATCAAATCAATCATTTCTTGAATCTTTTCATTTAGTAATTTCCATGCAAGTAAATTTGGAGAAAAGAATGCAAAGCAATTGTCGCTTAGAAAGAGCTTCCTTCACCAAATCTTATCTACAAAAAGTTTCGAGAGCAGATCTGTACAGAATTTAAAGAGAAGGAGTTATCGGAATAGAGACACGATTCCACCAAGTATTCAACCTATACTTGGGCCTAGACCTCTTTAAATCTGTCCTGGAGGTACATCTTCCTACTGTCGAAGTGTTAAAAATAAAAATAAAACATTTACTTTTTATAAAATGCTCTTTTTAATCCATAATTCTGTACAAAAGCTTTCCGAATAAGACATTTATCTAGATTCAGAAACAGAAGACGTCGGGTTCGAAACCTGACTGCACCAAACATCCAACCTAATCTTGGTCCTTTTGCACAATAATTCCGTCTGGAGCAAACATCCTGCCGCTGGTATGATGTAGAAACTTGGATTACTTAATTTAGTAAGATTAAAATTTAGTTTTGAAGTTAAAATAAGGATATTTTGAGCCAGACCTAGTAAATTTGAGCCATGGTCAGATGACGAGAACGATATCTGAGTCATCATTCCCAACTCCATTCTTCCGCACAACACCAGCGAAAAGACATTTGACCATCTGCATATTTAACTTGCAACAGGCCCATGTAAACGACGGACCTTACGTAGAATTAAGACCCAAACCCATATCCATCCTATTCGGCAGTCAAGAATCTGCCATGTGGCCCGTGCGGCACTGAAATTTGAGAGATGGAACTCTGGTGTCATCCTAATCATTTATCACGAATAAAAAGGACGAGATCTGTTTCCACGACAGACAAAATATCTGTCATGTTGTTACCTTAAATACCATTCAGCTAACTAAACTAAATTAAACTGGTGAAAAGGAAACTACATTTAAAGTCAAAAATGAATAAAAAGCGTTTATGACTGCGATATGAAAATTCTTAGAGCACGTTTGAAATTTTCACTAAATCTCTGCACATTTACTTTGGAAAACTCGTTCTGATATGAGTGTTAAATGCAGAAAAGATATAAAAGTTCGTTTAAACAGAAGTTACAGTCTAACCCATTTAAGAAGCGTGCTGGAAGGCATTAGAATAAATGCAATGTCTGGCCTGTGATGTTTAATAAAAGAACATATTTCTACAAAGAACGGAATATGTACCGCCTCTTCATAAACTGCTTCCATTAATAATGGTGTCACATTTCCTTATCACTGCTGAACACGAATGTTATTACAGTTTAAGCCCACTTTGAGGGTTATTTTTACTATTTAAATAAAAGTATACAAATTTAAATTAATATCTTCAGTAGAATATATCGTACATGTCTGTAAATGAAGGTATAAATGTATACATTCCCTGAAACCATAAAATGAAATATTTAGTTTAGTACACATACTCGTAATTTCAAAAAATTGCATTATTTCCTAGACTGAAAGGTATTAAATTAATAAACATGTCTATACAGCTTAAACATGTAACTGATGAAAATATTGGAATCGCTAGGGCTTTTGTATGTTATGTATTGCAAGAGAAGATGAACTACGACGTCTCTGGAGCTAAGTTCTCAGTAATTCTCAAACAAACATTGTAAAATTTTAAAAGATTAATTTGTAATAAGCAGAAGGATGAAAAGTTAATGACAGAAAAGTGAATTACAATAATTTCTGTTGACGCATTTAGAACAGAGTTCATCGAATTATCGATCATAAAACAATAAATCAAATGGTCCATCAATTTTTTAAAAAATTTTATTGAAAACAATAAAATATCTATACCGATCATTAATTTTTCTTATGCGAATTTGAAACTGATTTGTGTTGTGATCTGTAATAAAGATATAAGTTTAAAATATATTACACTCTTATCCGTTTTTAAAAAAGTGCATTCTACTTGAAAGATTGTGAAACAGGAAAGAAATTGATTGAGAATTTTAGATATTCTAGAGATAGCAACATCAATTTATATAAAAAGACGCATTTTAATCTAAAAACAAAAAATGATTACTGCAAAATTGATGTACTTCCTGACAGATAATTACATTAAAAATGCATGAATTAGATATATCATATAAGAGAAATTTGGAAAGCATAATTGCTGGTCTAATTAATTGTTTCTTATGAATGACCCTTATTTTATTATTAATATAATTACATAATTATAATATTGATGTATTATTATACTTTTGAGGCACAATTTTATTTTTCCAATAGAAAATATAAATTCAGAAATATTGTTTCTACAGGATTTGCTGCTTGAAAATAAAAAATACAGAACTATTTGCGAATTCAATACATTTATTTATTAATAAAACGCTTAAACATAAAAGTGATTAGAAACATGAGATCAAAACAACCAAATTGTTATAATCAATAACTCAAATATAAATTGCTATCATTAAAAAGTAATTAAGGAAAATACCATTTCCAGTTATTCTGAGCATAGATATAATGGCGATTTTTTCCCACCACTCTTGAAGGAAAAACAACTCTAAAAAATAGATCATAACATTGTATCATTTCTCCAAAGTACCAAGGAAACGAACACTCCAATAATAAATTTCAGCTTAAAAATAGAATGGGAATAAAACCTATTATTTTTACGTACATTTTCCCCCTCGAAAAGTTCATTGTTATTTTCCCTCCATTCCCAGCACAGAAATTATTATACGTTGTCAGAACTGGACGGACTAGGTGTCCTTTTTCTCTCAGTACTCTGGGGATTCGTTGCATCTGAGGCCTCGTTAGCTGCCTGTGCCTCGGTTTCCAGAAAGAATGGTCATTATTTGGGTCTTCTGGAACAATTCTCATCAGAGTTTCATGTACTGCAGCTCATCAACATATTGAGCCATAACTATTCTTTCAGATGTCCTTTTTTCTGTATATGAAGAAATTAGATGAGATGAGTTAGATGAAATTATGTATTTTCATCTGATCCGAATTATCTATTTGGTTTCTTCGGACATTACATTGGTAAAAATGAATTTTTAATGTATTTTGAACATTTTATAAGGTTTTATTTTCATTTAAGCCCACTTATTTATGAATTCCAACTTTAATCGAAAATTTTTTCGACGATTCATCGTCGATATCATCGATGATAATGATCTACGGTAATGCTAATAATCGATGACATAGACGATTTGCGAAATTAAATTTCTTACAAAATTTCCTTTTCTTAAATGTATAGTGTATACCTTTGATAATATTCATTTCTCTCAGAATGTATAATAATTCATTGAATGTTAAATTTGGAAACTGTGCCATACAGTGCAATGCTTAATGTTTTTGGAAATTGGCGACTTGAGGTATATTGCTTCAAGTATTCAAATAACTACTTGAAAATTGCAACATTCATTCCAGCCCATCATTTGTAGTTGTTAATAATGATATAAATTATTTTCTTACTAGAACTACTTTATAACAGAAAATTATGTTGATATTAATTTGCCTAGACTACATATTGACACAACAAAACAAATCGATGGTTGCAAAACATGACCATATATAATTTGTATAATATATCTTTGATAAAATATATCTTACGTGAATGAAATCAAGTGGATATTGTCGAAAAGATACATTTTATTAAAAAAAGACAGTATTATTTGTGTATCGTTCGATACTTTTAAGGATTCATAGTTAATTTAATTTTGGAAAATTGCAAAAGTTAGATTCATTTTATAAATATTATTTTAAAAATCGGTGATTTTTATAGATATAAATATTAGTTGAAAACTCGATGATTTTTATAGATATTAGCTGTTTGTTAGTTGAAGATTAAATATTAGTTAATGTAGATCATATACAGGCATTGAATCAATGCTTTTATACTTTACTGAAAACAAAGACCTTATGTTGCAACAGTATTTCTATTGAATTTCTTGACACCTATAAAGACTTACCTGAAGGAAATTTTCTTATCTTTTTCATTTTACTGCAGAACAAAGCAAAATTAGCAGAGATTTTTTAAAGAAAAGATATTAATCGTAAACATTTATTTTGAAGCTTTGAATTATTATTATGTGATCATACATGAAATGTGTTATTATTACGGTAGGCCGCATTACTAAATTATCCAGTTACTAAAACTTAGATCCGCTACTTATCAGCTACAAATGGATATTGGTTGAAAAGATGTTTGCAATTTTTATATGAACATATATTTATAGTAAGATACTTTGCTTCGGTGTTATTGTGTAAATGGGAGCAAAAGCGTTTCAATAAAAAAAATGTTGTTTGGGTTGGATTTTAGTAAAACTACATATATAACAAGATTTTTTAAAATTTTTATTACTTTTTAACTTGTTAAGTTATTAAGTTTTCTTTATCAGACCACATTATTACTCTAGTAAGGAAGTTAGAGTAGACGTAGTATAAAGACAAAAATTAATTTTTGATGAGAAAAATAATAACAGAAAAAAAATTTATTCTGAAATTTAAGCAACTTGAATGACGTTATTAAAAGCAGTATATAGAAACAAAATAAAAAGCGATATAAAAATATAGTTAGCAATAAATTTTTAATAACCCAACCTTTCTGATTCCGAAATGACTCTACTTTGTAAAAGTATGTCCTCAATTATTAGTACTGGACTTGAAGTTTAGGTTTCTAAATTAATTGTTTCTATTTTCGGTATATTAGTCAGTGTCTTACTTTTGCTTGTTAACTATTTTTAACGTGGAATTTATTGATAATACCACAGAAAAAGTTAGTTAATTTTCTTCGTTTTTATTTATGGTTAGTTTTGAAAATTCGTGCTTATTATTGTACTGTATAGCAGGATGAATTAACAGACTTTTGATAAAAAACACTTTATTGCACTGTATAGCAGGATGAATTAACAGACTTTTGATAAAAAACACTTTTATTTTAACATAATTTTCACCCAAAAACCGTTCATTCGTTGGAACTATATGTATCAGTCGTTACATTTCAGTCTCTATACAATAACAATCTTTTTCTTAAAAAAAAATTAACATATTTTATCCTGCGTTGCTAAGCAAGGCTCGTAAGACAAATATCGTATTGCCACAATAAAAAGTTTTAGAAAGGAAACTTTAGAAATAACTAAATATTTTTGTAACGAATATCACATTTCAAAAGCAAGTTCTTTCGAAAAGCATATTAAATTTTCAGATGAATTTGTATTATAAAACTGCTCACCTTGAACCGTCATTCTACGCTAACACACATAAATTCAATTGACGTATATGAAAATTATGTTAAGTTTATTCAGGAAGAATATACCTAAAAATCATTATTAGTTGAAATTAAATTTCTTACACAAGTTTAAAAGCTATATGGAGATTAAAATTAATAGATTTACTGACTTTTCTTCATCTAAAATATTTTTTCCTATGTTAGTAAATGACTCTTTCATGTTACTACCATGAATTTAATATTAAATAGACCACCAAGATGACAAACTCTTCAAATAAATTACATTAATTTATCATGCATGAAAGATAAACTAGAAAATTAGTTAATATTTTAACTGTTGTTCTGCCGTTAGTTCTAGTACATAATGGCTTGGCTTACACCCAATAGATCTCAACATAAATAAATGTTTAAATATTTACTTATCCTGTCTCTTATTGCCTTCCGTAATTTATTTTCCTTTGTACTGGAGTGTGCTTTATTTGATGAAGAGTTATAGCAAGATATTTTCGTTTTATATGAATTAATAGTAATTATTATAACCACTTAATGAAGATAAAAACAATGCACTAGTGCATTTCGAAATAAATGTTCAGTTATGAATTATACAAGATTAGCGAATATTAATATTTCAATATGAAAAAAGAAAATACCTTTTCTATTAATCTTCATCATACGAAGAGTATTTTTAAAGGGACTAGTAAATCCTCTTGTCGCGGGTATAGTAGGAATCGCGTCTTAATTCCATATAGTTTATCAGGCTAGGCTGCTAAAGGGTTGCATATACTATAACACTTGCTTGGTTACAGAACTATTTTGTATTTTCATATACATAGTGATTAAAATTGGTCCCATAGTGTAAACAGCAAATGTAGAAGTTATTCCCAAATTCGGAGAGTTACAGTTTTTAACAAAGAGAAATAAAATGTTGCTTACATGTTTTTCAACTGAAAGTTCAAATTAAAAAAATGTATTATTCAATGTGTATTTCGAAATCAATCTGAAAATCTTATTCGCGCTTTTATACAGAGAGTTAGTTTATCACTGAAACTTTTTGAATTTATGAAGGCTTTTTTTCCATTGGAATTCGGAGCCTAGGTCCAATGAATAACTTCAATTACGAACTTGTTAAGAAAATTAAAATCTATATTGGAGTCAAATGGTTAGTCTAATATAGCAAAAAAATTAATGTAAGAGAAAACAAACAATGGAAAAAAATATTGAGATCTCTCAAAAAGTTACACTAATAAAAGAAAACGGCTTGTTTCTACGTGTCTACTGATATATGATTTTAATAGTAGTAGAACAGTAGACCTCGAGTCCTCCTTAAAAATCTAAAATATGTTCTTCATCGCAGTCTTTGAAGGCTGTTCCAATGTTGTCATCATTTTTTAAAAATTACATTTTAACACATACACATAGAAAGTCGCTTCCCATCAATGTGAAAGTCTTATTTTTAGGAAGAGAATGTATGAGAATTCAGAGGGAATGGAGTCATCGACCCCCGACCTTGGCACAAATTCGGAGAGGAAATGTGGGATCTCAAAAGTACTGGAATTTTCTTGATATCTTTGTTAGTGGTCGCGATCCGGATTTATCTAGATGTGACGTCACGGCCTGTCGAGGTGACTATAAATAGAACCGTGCTCAGATCACAAGACAGAGTTGTTCGACTTTGGTACGTGTTTATCGATTTGGGTCGCCGTTGGAGTGCGAGCATCTTAGTAATCTGTCTTTGGAGTTTTATTCCGTAGTGCGAGCTAGTAAGCTGTTATTCTCCTTTATCCTGTTCGTTGGATGGTTTTTACCGCACACACACCTGGACGATTTTTGTAACAATATTCTTTCCAGGGGCACCTGGCACAGTAATTTGTCTCTTGAGGATGCTCCTTCTTTGTCCCCATATATACACTATCTTTCAAAGCTATATTTAAGATCCTAAAAAAAACATTTTATATACATGTCACGCATCTCATGAAAGTTGTAAATGTTGGGAAATGAATTCAGTTGAAGTTATTGTATTAAAATTTCACATTTGAAATATCTTCCAATTGCTTTTTGCATGTACTTCGCAAATTCGTTTCGAATAATATATTATTTTATATGACCAATTAAAAATAGTATCACAATTCGTAAATTTAAACAAATCTCAAATTGGAATTATACATTATCATATTCGTTACCTAACATTATCTGTATATATATTTAATGTCGGAAATTTTTCATCTTTTGAAATAAAAATTTAATTATTATGATTGCTAAATCGGCTTTGAGATTGGAGGGCCACGGGTTCAAGAACTGATTTCACCCAAGTTTCTCCGAGTGTGCTATCCTTTGTCTAGTTAAATCCCTCACAGACGGAATAGTCTTTCATACTGTAGAAGTCTGGTGATGGGGCTGTAGGTTTAATTGTCGTCGTCTTCATCTGACCACAGCTGGAAATTGCGAAGTTCGTTAGCAACCAACTTTTTGTTTTAGGCAATAAAGTAATTCACAATCGCGATATTTAGGAGTAAAATCAAATATGTTAGGACTTACAACCAAAAGTTGGGGATCGGAAGTTGAGATTTGGAAGCTCGTGTACTCCATATAAAAAGGGAAAAATTATAAAATAAAATAAAAAATATATAAATATCCCATTAATCAATCTTTAAAATGCATCTTTGGTGTCAACCAATCCTTTGTAATTTAAGTAGTACGGAATATTAATATTCAACATTAAATCAAATCGAAAAACAATGTTGTTTATAATTCGAATACACTGAAAGTTTATAATCGAACAAATAATTTGTTTTAATTTACAGGATATATAAGATAATATTTGAAACCAAACTTCCGAAAAAATAATAGAAATAATTAAATAAATATTCATAATAATTGTTATATTTATTTCCCATTAATATAAATGATTATAATAAAGTAACTTCCGTAAAATAAAAATTAATATAAAATTAATGTCTGAACAATTAAAAAAATTATACAATTTTAACTGTTCAGATTCAAATAACGGAAATATTTGTTTTTAAGCTTTTATTTCTCCCAATATAAAAATAGCCCATCCAATCAATATCATACCCTTAGGAAAATCTATCTGTCCCGAAAAACTTACTTAATTCGCATCGGCAATCTAACACCCACCGAAACACACCGAGTACATCACGGCACATTAGACGAGCCCTCACCCATAATTTATGAACAGACGCCCGAATGTCAAAAATGCGTTCTACGTGAGCGAATGTCATGCGTCCTTCACCGAAAGCTGACGGAAACACCCGAGCGTGTGGTGGAGGATCCGAACATGTGGGGAACGAGCGCTGAAAAATAAATAAATAAAAATAGAAAAGGGGACCACATAGCCTTTCCTCTAAAACATCTGGACCTGTCAGAACTAATTGCTCGACACGAAGGAACGTGTTTTACGCATCACGATCTGCGTCAGCCGCAATGTTGTTTTCCCCGTCAGAAAACAGTCACGTGATTCAGAGGGGGTAAATAAACCGAAGAAGACAAGCTGCGTGTTCAGTTTTGATCGTAGCAAAAGTAGGCTGAAAGAGGTGGTAGGTAGGGATTTGTAGAACAGATCGCTCCCGGGACGAAAAAGTTCGATGCAGAGTTTGAGAAGGAGAAAAAGGAATTCTTTTCTAAAAGCATAGGGGCAAAAAAGAGTAAAATTTTTCACAATGCTTGCCTTCATGTCTCAAAAAAATTTGAAACTTTACCTGTTTGATGGACAGAAAGAATAAAATTTGTTGGTTATTTGGGAATTTTTACTATTATTAATAATATCTTTTGCATTGCTTTCAACTTATGCTATTCCAGTTTTCCCATAATACAGAACCATTTATATTCTAAAATACTTAAAAAATAAATTTATGCTATAAAAAATACGTTTGCTTCTTTCTTGATCTCCAAACTCAACTGTTTCTTCTACATTTTATTGAATACATTTTGCTGTTGACTAAAATTCATGGCTAAATACAGATAGTATTTGCTACACATACTTATTTCATTTTTACATACTATACATCTCAGAGAAAACAAAGGTTAAATTTTCAAAATTTTTGCATTTTGTTTGAAAAACTTGTAAAATTTTCATTTGATGAGAATGAATAATAAAATGTCTATGTCATTTAAGAATTCCAGTTTTTCTGTAACTGAAATGAAAACATTTACAACAAAATGTATTTACTTCAACCATAAATATCATATATTTATATTTTGCGCTATATTGAACTAATTTTGTTGTTAAATGAAATTCTTCAATATAAACAGCTTAAATCATTTTTAATATATGTCATTCTTTTCAGGTAGAAAAAAGACAAAAATTCAAAGTCCTTCGCTTTTTCAACAAGTTTTATAATATTTCCAGTTTTATACACAGGGCCACCGAAATATGTAGATTTAACGAAAATTTGTAATTCATTCAATAATATATTTGTAATCCCTAAAAATTTTGCTTATCTTACATTTATATAGATAAACAAACGTTCTGCTTATGAAAATTTACATCAAAATTCATTTGCATTTGTTTATCACATGAGTTCTTAAACTTTGCCACTCATGAGAGCTTTTGCATGGAAAAAATTATCATGGTCAAAATTATACAAGGAAAATTTTATCGTAACCTCAAGAGGTGGGAAATAAATTGAAATATGCGTGTAATAATAAATAAAATTAAATGAAACTTAAAAATAGTTCTATCAGACAATTTATTGAAACATTTCAATAAAGCCAATTAGTTTTCGCTGCCCTATAATTATTTTGCATGTAACCATTTAGGCTTGGAATCTTTGTTTTTCACATAATCATCATACTTAAATGTTTTATTTTGAGTTTTCATTAAACACAATCTACAGTACAGTATAATTCATCACTCTGAAAAAATTAAGTCATCTTTGCTAAATTTTTGTTTAAATTACTTGATCAGAATAGAAATGACCGCTTTTTATTATTCATAAAAAATAAACATAATTTCCTTTGAATGTCTTACAAAAATCTTTGTAAAAAATTCATTCAGTAAAATATGACTTTCGTAATTTACGTGTAAATAAAATCATTTCTTGATATTGCACGATTATGAAGATCGTTCTTTATTATCACTTTAATCAAAACCGAATATAGTTATGATATTTTACCGAATTAATAAAGCGAGAACGGTAAGTTCTGTGCTTAGGTTGGCATCAGCAAAAATTTGCTACAAAAGAGAATATTTTACAGAGCTGCTTCTTTCTTTTCACGGCATAAGAAACCAAAAATATATTCAAAATCTTTTACAATCCCTACATTTATGCGGAGGAAAATGTAGCATTTCGCATTTGATATATAGGATAGATAAAAGTTCTAGAGCTTGTGAAAACTTCAAGAACTTTGTATGAAATATTTAGATTGTTTCACATTTTAAAATATGAAATACGATTACTTGACTTCAATGGCAATTTCCATAATTATTACGAAAGAATTATGCATTTCATCCCCATTAGATGCTCACGTATGCTATTACGTAATTCATTTAAATTTCAATAATTGTTTTTTATTGAAACTTGATGTATTTCATTTCTAAATGTTTACCACTTTCAACTATTTAAATCATTGGGTCAGCAAAAATATTGACAAGAGCCACTACGAAATTCTACTATGCTAAAAAAACAAAGACTATATATAGAATTCTAAGTTGAATTCTTAGAATTCTCCCAAATATATATTCATGTTAAGTACATTTAATTCTTTAATTTCCAATATATTTTTCTAACTTCTAAAAAACGAAGTTCTAAGTTACAAAAATGCATAGATGAGTAGTATATAACTGGGTGGTGTATCAAGATTTACAATTATGTAGCAAAATATTCTTCCAACCGGAAAGTATCCTCGAGGGAAAAATCTTAACCGTGGAAAAAAATCCTTGCTCTGCAATTTATTCTAAATTTATTCGAGTGAGCATAAAAAATGAAACAGTTTTTTATGTAATCTAGAAACTCTAATTTAATTTCTTATATATTTTTATAACTTTGTTTTGGTATAATGGATTTACTTTGGCATACAAAACATTGTAATAACGTGAGTGCAGGTTATTAGAGTTATTTATATTTATTAAACAAACATTTACTTCTGCTTACTTCTACTAAAACTTATTCTAATTATTAATAACTTCTTTTTAAAAGTGTTGGTTAAGGATTCAGTGGGTATATTCTAAAATTTTATATTTTACAAATAAACGAGATTATCAAATTTTATTCACAAATTCATCAAATTTTACACAATAAATGCCATTCATTGTTTATAATGATTTTGGAATAAAGAAGAATTAATTGATTATTCTTGGAATACAATAATAAATTTCACGATTCACACACAGTGGTAAAAAATGTTAACATTTTCACCACCTTTTAGAAGCGGATCCGTGACATTTAGATATTAATTACTTAGTCGACAGATCACTTAACCCACATTTCTTTGGGTCGAAATGTAAGTAACAAGATATAACTGCAAATCTTGTTTAAAATTATAGTTAATAAATTTTGCATATAATACTTATTTCAATTTAATGCTAATGTTTCTATTAATTTTTGTTAGGTAATCATAACATTAAAATATTTAGAGTATGATATTCATATTCAGTTCTAAAATTCCGAAATATTCATATATGAGCAATTGAAATAAATGCCATGGGACCGCTAGGATATGTCATATAAGCGGTTAAATGGACGTACAAAGTAACAGCAGTCAGTTATGTGTCACAAACCATTAAGGACAGGTCGATTAAGCGACTAAGTGAACGTGCCGTCTGACAGTAAGCTAAGTGCCAACGACTATTTAAAAGGACATCACATTGTGCCATGATTTAATTCATGAATGGTACATTCAAAATTAAGAAATACATATCCTAATGAAAAAAATTAAAATTGCACATATTTTCATTGAAAATTTCCATTTTATAATAACCATTCCAATTTATACAGCTATTTCAAAGCATTTTAAAAATGTTTTGAGATATATTTTCATTAAAAAGTTTACAGTAACGCAGAAGAGGTATTCTATTTCCAATTGCTTGCATGCTTTCACAATATGGGGCGTTTGGGTGTGACTTCATCGTATAGTGAAAAAAACCAAGTTTGAAATTTGTAATAGAATGTTGCTCTCTCATCTACAAATTTGGTGTGAAGAACACGGGCTGAAATTCATGCAACCAGCTTCAATTTATCGCTTTCAAATTCTTTTGAGAACATAGTTGAAATTCATTGAGTCTTGTATTCATCGCTATTAATTTCATACGAAAACAAGGTTCAAATTCATTAAACCTTCTATTTATCGCTTTTAAATTCATACGAAAATAAGGTTCAAATTCATTCAACCTTATATTTATAGCTTTCAAATTCATACGGAAACAAATTTCAAATTTATCGCACCTTGTATTAACGCTTTCAAGTTCATACGAAATTGCAAACCAGCAGGCTATCAAACTTAATGGTAGCTATGATCTAAAATTTCATACACATCTACAATTCTGATGATAAAACTGGATGACAAATTTCATACTTTTGACGTATTGCATTTTTGAACTATTGTATTCACATTCATACGAACGTATGAACAGCCAATCTGACTTCCCGTTAGCAGACGTCTTCCAGCATTTCACAGCAATCGTGGTGTGGTGACCGCATACCATGTTTCATCATTCTAGTTCATTGCATTTTTACGATATCATTTTCAAAGATTACAATACATTTTGTACTTATTTTACGACAAAGTAAAAAGAATTTTTTTACGCGTAACGCTATTCTCGAAAATAATATTTCATGTTTCTGTAATCCGAATGCAAGTATAGAAATTTTTGTACTATGTTAAGCCATCTAACACACACATGGGCTCTTTTTGACCCTACAGTTTATTATTAAGTGAAAAACGCGTGCGTTTCTATGTAGACGCACGACAGAAGTGAATCTTCTTACGCTTTTCTATATAATTAAAAGTATATTGGTAGAAACACTCTCTCTATCTCTATATCTCGGTCTCTCTTTCTTTCAGTTCCCTCCCCCAAATGAAACAGAACATTTAAAAATTCTATAATTATTTATTTATAATAATGATATTAAGTTCAAATGTTTATAAACTCACCATTTTTTTATAATTTATGACTAATACAGATGAAAAAGATTATAAGGCTTGCAGGCAGTTATTGAAAAAACATTTATTTACATTTTTATTAAACAGTATATTGAAAAAAAAAACTTTAATCTAATCATCACATTCTATCATGAAAAAATTAGTTTGGAATAACTGAAATATGATACAAATGTCTTCGACTATATTTTATTAATACATCTTGAAAAAAAAACTGCAGCGATGGTTCTGCGAAACTTTGTCGCTGACACTGCCGGATTACTGTTCATAGTGAAATTAAATTCATCAGAAAGAAATTTTACAAGTGGTTTTGATTTTTTTCCCGCAAAATTAACATCAAAATCACCTGCGAACACCGTCCTCCAGTTTTCATACATTACATACTTCTCTCCAAAAAGTAAAACTCGACGGGGCATGGCGCAGTGGTATTGCGTCCCTCCGAAAACCGAAAGGTTGCGAGTTCGAATCCGCCTTCCCGAAATCCCTATTAAAACTCGAACATTTAAATCCTCTGTATGTGCTAATGATATACGTAGTTTTGGGGTTAAAATATTAGTAGTATCAATTTTGTTAGGGTAAATTGCAACGCCTCCAGCTAGAACTACACTTTTGAACTCAAAAACGCAATCGAATTAGAAATGTCGACTGCGCTTGAGCTGTTATGACGTCTTTCCTTCTCGCGAACAAAGCAATCGAAATTAGGAATGTCAGCTGCGTCTGCGCTCGTATGACGCACCTCCGCTCGTGACGGTCGGTTTTTCTACGCTAACTCCCCATCCCGAAGCCCACGTTAAGCGAGCTTTAAAAATTTTTCGTAATTTCTCAAAATCTGGTGGTGTTATTTCCTGCACTTACATAAGTAGTTTAGGAGGAGGAGATTAGTGCAGCAAACACAGGTGAAACTAGGTGGCTCTACTTTTACTGGAGGTTTAGCGTGGGATTTACCAGTGCTTTTGAAAGCATTTCATATGAAATTCATGTTACGACTATAAAAGAAAATGTATATTATAGGTAACATATGGATTTTTTTTAAATTCAAGTATTTTGATGCAGAAAAATTATTTTTTATGTATAATGTTATTGATATAATTGGAATGGTTCTAAAAAGGAAGTAAAGCAGAAGGATTTTAGAAAAAAAAGATGCAAGTTCATTTTTGTTTATTCATGTTGAAAATCGCACTTCTATCTGAAGTACAGCTGAACCCTGGTAATCCGGACTAGAGGGACCTGACCCGGTCCGAATAACCGACATACGAATTAAACGGAGTTTGCCGTAGTAATACAAGTTTTAGATGGGTAAAACTATAAAAATGAGTTTTTTCATAAAAACATGCAACTTTTCCTACAGATTAATTAATACAGCTCAATAACAGGATTCCAGCATTATGATTTTCGTACTGACCACTCATTAAAATTAGTATATCCTGCTTTTTAAAAAAAATCTCATCCCTATTAACCGCATGTTGGAGGAGCGGGGCCCGGATTAGCGTATAACTTATAACTGTATAACTTATATGAATAAAAATGCTCATATATATATTATTGGGGCAATTCTTTTTTGTTAGTAGAACCAATGAAATAAGGAACAATAGTCAAACAAATCTGAGGTAAAACTGACAAACAGTGGTTCCAAAACCGTTGGTTGTGCTGAAGGTTCTAATGTTCATTCTGATTTTTCCCTCCGAAAAGCAGCTTTAGTTTCAGAAATACTTGTTTCCATATTAAATCGGTTATTAATTTGTAAAATATGAGAAAAATATGCAGCTAATTTTATCTCGTACATTTCTAATTTAAAAAAAAGCATAATCTCTGTTAATTTCTCGAAAAAATTATATTCCACTGAAAATACTAGTGAAAGGTCATTTAATTAACTATATCACAGTTATTTTGATGGAGAGAGGAACAAATAGCAACATGCAATACTCTGACATGATTTATTGCTATTTCTCCCTCGCTTATTTTGAAATAATGGCGTAATTATTCAGTTTATGAGTTGAAAATAATGAGTCTTGCGCAGCTGTTTGCAGAAAAACTGTCGAGATATCCAAATTATTGCAGCAAAAGCAGACTGCGTTCATCTATGTGTGGGTAATAACGCGATAAAAGAATTGTGTGTGGCAGCTGATTTTTATGTGGGCCACCGTTTGCTGTGTATTAAATCAACGGAAAAGCAAATGGTACTAAATTTTTTATAGTTTCTCTCACATATACTGAGGAACAGCCAATAACTTGTTGACTGCTTGCCTTTATTTTTAAAATAATTTTATAAAGAGAAGGTTTAATTAATAATTATTCAATTTCAAATTAAATTTGCTAATTATTCTTATTCCCTTCATTCCTTATTCTGAGTAATTCGAAAATCCCTAATTCTTTATTCATTATACTAATATAAGCAGTTTTACTTAACTTAATAAAAGTTCGACAGTGTAGCGTGAATAATTAAATCTTCATGCACTTGGTTTAATGATTTTCAAAGTATTATTGAGATCCCATTACAGAACATTAATATTTTTTGATGGCTCTGTTTGAACTCCTGATATATTTAAACTAAAAAAGATATCAGTAAAATGCAAGCACGAGATACTTTTGAGTA
>BGPR01014141.1:12915-39959 GCA_013235015.1 Araneus ventricosus | reverse complement strand
CGATTTATTCATCAAACGTAGTTCTATAAATCTATAGAAATCAGTATCAAGTATAAAGGTGAACAATAAAAAAAATATTTCGAATTTAAACTTTTCATTAAAAATATTCTATTGCTTGATTTTAAAACTTCATTACTTGAAGAACTTCTCTGCTTCAACTAGAAAACGAGTTAAATAAATTATTTAATTATTTAGTCATTAAATTATACGATATTAATTTAAAAAGTAAAACTGCAAGTGATTCTAATATGTACCAATGCACAGTGCGTTATAAGGATGCAGCTATGATGTTGGAAAGCAGTCTTAGAATACTTGTTTTGAGATACAGCTGCTTTCGGAAAAAATCTCAGAAAAACTTTCCCAAATGAATAATTGTATTCCAATTACAGCGACCACAACTTAATATTATAATTACACAATATAATTTATACTGCAACAATACAATTTCAAGTTGTATTTTTGTTTACAGTACGTACAATAGAGTACATCTATACTTATAAAAGGTAATGTTTGCGTGTCTATATGTGTGCGATGTCCAGACGAATCTATCGCACTTACAGCCATGAAATTTGAAACACAGGTAGTCGTAATGGTGGCTCAATGCACCTCGAAGCCAGAATTATAAAATTTAATCTAGAAAATTTTTTATTTAACGTTTTGTGTTGTTTTAGGTCATTTTTGGCTCGTTTACAGCTGTAGTATCTTTTCTAATGATTATTGAAAAACAATCAATGCACCATCGGATAGAACAAACAATTTTCGTTCTAAAAAAGTTTGTTTTTAATTTCCAACATTATTTACTGAATTTTGAGAAATTTTTAAATAATAGTCACTTTTTGTTTTTAACTTTCAATTATTATTTTCTTGCATCCGATGTTCTATAATAACGCTCGCATTTTTAATTTTTTTTTTAGGTATAAACCGGAATATTTATCCCTATTTTAAAACAAGAATGGTTAAAATATCTTTTTTCTTCCGATTTTCTACGAATTCTTTTATTGATCAGTTCAAAACATTTTCTCTCGCATATCCGTATCGACGAAGCTTTCGACCGACCCAAGGTTACTCTCAGTTCCCAGAATACATTTCTACTATCCGATTGGCTGGCGGTACCAAGCGAAAATCACGTCATACACTCGATCATTTTATTGCGTCAGCTAATCTTAATTACTTCCTTTTACTGATCCAAGAATCATTTGATTTATTTGTTTTATAGTTTTGATAGTCGCGCATATATGCTGATATCTTTAATTAAAAGAACACGCTATTCATCTCGCTCAAGTTCCTGCGTATACTTTCACTAAAAATCGAGGGCGAAATCAATGATATATATATGTTTTGATTTCGTTTTCAAAATTTTGGACTTTTTTATTTTGTTGAAGTCATTATGCCACGGGGAACGCCGTGTGCGTAATGCTTGTTCATATATTTTTCATATAATGTGCATTAATTATATTTTGCACATAATATGAATTTTTGTATTTTATGTACAATTTTTATAACCCATTTGAATGAAAGTAGTTTTGAAAAATATACATCCGACTTAGACCATTTCGACTTAGGACATGTCGATCGGAACGAAATTCGATCGTAAATCGAGAAGACCTCGTAGACTGTTTTCCAACGGATTGCAATTGGTTTAGTTTTTTAAAACAAACTATGCATACTTAATTTAGGTATAGTTTTCAGTTCAGAACCCCAAATCCCTAAACTGATGTTCGGTTACCGATGTTATCCAATATAGGACAGCATCTCCCATTCTTTAGTTGGAAGTCAGTCCGAATAATTTTCTTTATTAATTCGTAATAATCAGATTAAATTATGTATCACAAAAGGGATGTTATAAATATATTATATAAATGGTCAACGTAGTTGAGCAATCATTATAACTGTAAATATAACGTCTCTATTCGAAACTCTTTCAGTTTTAATAAATGCAATTAAATAGATCAATCGATAGTAAAGGCAGGATGTCGTAACTTGATATGCAAATGTAACGCATCATGAACTAAATAATGACTGAAGATACATATTAAATGAAATTAGTACAATGCAGGAGATGCAAACAGATAGCGCAAGAGATATGCTTATCAGATAAATATCGCAATGAATTAATAACATAGTATTGTGTGATAGAATGAAATTATTAAACAAATAAATGAGGCAGAATAGCCCTGAGATATATAATTTATGAAACATTAAAGAGTATGAATGGGAATAATGTTAATTAGAAGGAAGAAAACACCCGATGCAGTTTTGCAAACAAAGATTCTTGAAAATCTTAATGCCGTCATTGAAGTGGATAAAATGGTTATGTGAAATTAGGAAGATAACTGCAAAAACAATTTGCAGTTGTCCCAGGGATGTTATTTTGATATCAATTAATTCAATGTTCAAATTACTCTTTGCAATAACACTCAGAAATTACTTAAAGGATTTCTCTCAGCTATTCTGTATGACCCAAAACAAAAGTTCCCATCTCCTGAACACTATTAAGACGTCATTATTTCTAATTTCTAATAAAGAATTAAAAGTACTCTAAACATTTATTAATTAGAATTCTAAATATGCTTCGATTTCCTTTAAACTATTTATATTTTTATTACTCGTACACTTTTTGAATTCTAATGTATATGTGTTTGATTATTTTCTATATTTGGTAATTGTTTCTACAATAGCTACATTGTCGATATATATATATATATATATATAGCATCTCAAGACAGTTCGCTCTCATGTTAGCGGGCTCCGGTCAGAACACCACACTTCAGTCACCACTCGCCGGTCGACGCCAAAGCCTCACTTCGCTTCTTTTCCCTTGGGGAGGAAGAACAGTTTCGAGCGAAGGAATTTCATTTTCCGTCTCGGCTCTAGTGGGATGCGCTAGCGGGTAACTTAGTGGGCAGGGCGTTAGAAAGCCCATGTTTTATAGAGAAAATCAGAGATTATCTGCAATTTCTCTTACTTCCCCACTTATGAGACGTTTCCACATCAGTAACTCACACATAATAAGTTTACAAAATGAAAAATAGAGTAATAAGAATCGTTGTCATCAAAAGAATATAAATAAAATTATACTGAGTTGGAAAGTCTAACATTTATTTTTGTTTAATCTCACGAGAGCTATTAAAATGTCTAAACATATTGTTGAAATTCTTGCTGTTTTCTGACACGAGGCAATACTATGTAAATATTATGAATAGAAGACAGGGATGATTTTGTAATTCGCGATCGCAGACTTCACCTCAATTATTTTTATTTCAACGAAGATAGTCAAAGAATCGCAGCTCTTTTATTCAAAATTTTAACCTATTTTATTCAGCATGTCCACAACATCATGGCAACCAATTCAATCACATCTGTCCCAGCCTACAACACCGCCATATCATCTCTCTGATTAATTTTATTTGGGACAACATTGATATTCCACCTGCTCTAAAAGATTCGAAATCAGATACTCAAAACTTCCACTCACGATTTTAATAGAATCGTCGTTTCGGAACACTTGCTCCACTGAACCACAGAACCGTAACTCTTTAAATAACTGACAGAATGGCTAAAAGGTGGGCTTATTTAATATTCAGGTCTATGGGCGCTTTACGCCGTGTCACGGACTGAGATTCCGTCACAGTGTTAATAGCTTCGTTTAATTGAAATGAAAGGGTCCGTTTGAAGAACCCGACGACTGTTGCAGTTCACCACCTTACGGGGTTAATGGAAATTTAAAAACTAAATTATGAATACACAGATGGCCCTAATGATAGCCAATGGGCGCTGCTATTCTCACGGTTAAACACTGAAGAGGAAAGTGTTGTAATAGAATAATCATAGTGGTAAGCAAAACTGTGAATACGCTTTAAATTTTTCTTGTTTTGTATTGTTTTCTGTTTCAACGTTTTTATTTATATTAGCTGATATTCCCGGCATTGCTTGGATGAAAATATTTTCCTGCCTTTTATAAATAAAAAAAAATATTTAATTAATTGCCACGAAACCTTCACTAAAAACTTATTTTGAATTAAAATGAGACTATTAGTAGTACCAAGCGGTTTTTAAATCTCGCCTAACAAACGAAAAGAAAAGTCTGAATAAAAAATTTCGCTTTTCAAAAAAGTACAAATCACACCAAACGATTTTAAAAAACGCTGAAAGCTAATTTTTTCAATAAGTTATTAATAGTTTTTATAGAATCCTACAAAACTTAATTAAACATTGCGAGTACAACTCGGACGCAAATAAATAAATTTATTTAAAGTATTTTCATTCAGTATGCACGACAACATGTAGGATAAAACTATCTTTTTTATGCATGTAAGCGCATAAATAGTTATTTTTTTATTAATTAAATACTAAGTAATTGTTGCGAAACGTTCGTCATGGCACTTGTGAGCAAAATTGGATTAAATTCTGTATAGTAGTTTGGATTTCTTTAGCATGCACACTACTTATGAATTTCACTTTCATTTATGTAGAAAGTTTTGTGATGAGTACATGCGTTCATGCATGCATTAGGCCGAATTTCATGCCAAATTCGGTATTAATAAAGAAACCAAATATTTTAAACAGGATAAAGCCAATCAGAAAGTATGCAAAAAGATGAACTATTAGTAGTTTGTGGTGTGGCAATCTTCATTCTTTTAATCAAATAGAGTTTGATCTGTGTAAAAGATTTGAAGAACTTAAAAATATTAAATGTATAACTTTGACTCCCCCTCCCCTTGGCGAGTAATAAAAATTTGCATGTTTTAAAAATTAAAAAACAATTGTTTTGATGCAACTAAATTATCAAAACAATTTTTAATATTCTCAGAAAAACTAAATTGCTCTTCAAAAAGGCCGCTCAGCAGAGATAAATACGAACGGTAATCTGAAGGAGCAACGTCTGGTGAATACGGTGGGTGGAGCTACATATCCCATTGAAATTCTTCTAAAATTTCTTTGAATGGTCTGACAACATGCAGGCGAGAGCTATCATGTCGAAAGATACTCTGTGTCGTTTCTTTTTTTGCATATTCTAGATATTTTTATTTTTGTGCTACGGTCAAATTCATTTCCGTATTTGGAAAGGTACTTCCTACAATAATCCTTCTAATTCCGCACTTTGAGAATTTATTATGATTTTCAACCTCTTTCTCATACGCAAGGAAAATATTTTTTAGACCATGAAAATTTGCTTCTGCAAGTTTTATTCGATGGACCATGTTTTCCGTAAATTTTGGACAACAAACGTCGGCTCTCTGTTTTTTTTTTTTTTTTACAATAAAATAAGGAAAATAGTAAATTTCCAGCAAACGTTTTCTTTTTAATGAAAACTTGAATTTTAATTAACCAAAATATTTTTTGTTTGCATTTGATGTTACTTACTCATTGCAGGTCCTCTTCGACCAAATTTTATTCCAACTTCTAGGACATAAGTCGGATTTATAATTTTCAGTCAAAAGGATTATAAAAATTTTGCATAAAATACAAACATTCAGTCAATGAATGTATAATTATTGTACTCAAATGTGAAAAATACATAATGTGTACTCTATTGTACTGTAAACAAAAATACTAATAAAATTACATTTTATTTTGAAATTTTAATCTCTCTAGTCGTATATTGAGGAAAAAGTGTATTGTTACAAATATGTAATGTCGCTTTCTTGCCTCGCTAGTCTTATAGTTGGGGAGGGAGTTTTACAGGAGTAAGCATGGAGCGACGGACAGTGGCCGTTCCGAGACTTTTGACCTTGGCGAACATTTTGGCGACAAATTGATGATTCCAGAAAATGCGACCCTTCTCTTGATATCTCTATTAGGAAAGGAAATACGCTCGAATATACGAGAAAACTCTATGTGATGTCACGGCCTATCGGAGAGAGTATATAAGGACCGCGTTTGGATCAGAGAATGTGTGTTGATCCACTAGAACGACTTTGGAGTTTCGTCTGCAGTGCGATCTAGGAAGCTGGTGAGCTGAGCGCTGATGAAAGGGCTGTTATTGTCGTTATTAGTTATTTGCTGACTGTTTGTGTTACTAAATCTCGAAGTGCTGAACTGCTATTGCCTTAATTGTTGTTTGTTTACGTTGCTAATCTGTGCAAGATCTATTGTTTTCCTGCACATTTGTGAATAAACCTTCATTCTCCATTATCCTGCGTGTTGGATTGTTTACACCATACACCCACAGAACGATTTTTGTAACAGTATTAAAGATTGCTGTCGAGCCCGTTGTTATGTTCTCAGATCGATTGTATACTGTCAGCAGTACTCTGTCAGTTGCAGTACTGTGGCATCTATATAAAAAGGGTGCAATCACAACTATGTACTCAATATGTGTGTGCACATGTACAGCATTACTAAGGCATTCAACTAAAGGTTACAGTTATCTACAAAGCGACTGTGTTAAAACTTAGCACAAATACTTCATTAATTACTTCCCAAATCATGAATTGAGCCTGAGAGCAATTGATACTTCTGGGAGGTATGAGTGTTCATATGTAAGAGTAAGAAAAATTCCATGTTGCGGTGGAAAACTGAAACGAAATGTGTTGAAATTACTTGAAGTTCACATTATCGCAAAATGATATGAAACTATATCCCAACAGACACGCTCATTTTGAAGTGAGGAAAAGTTTTTTCCTGGATCAAATCGGTGGAGACTTATTCAGAATTCTGGTCAATCCTGTTATTGAATAAGAATGCTGGGAATAGCGAAAATTGAATCTTTGACTCATATAATACATTTAAGTAAAACATATAGAGTTCTCTAAAAGAAAAAACGAATTATTAAATCGTTGATCATTGAAACCACATGATTTTTTTTTCTCCTTTTTCAAAATTGCGTCTATGCTGTTTTCGATTTCTAAAAGAGTATTTCCATTAGGATGGCGGTTATTGCACAAAAAGCCCATTTTTTTTTCCATCTCCGGTTTAACCTGGCGGTTAAAATCACTCAAAATAACGTTTTCGTTTTTTTTTATTTAAGCAACGATTGCGGACAGAATTTTTTTATTAATAATAATATACAATAAATAAGTATTAATAAAATAATTAATTAATGTTAATAAGTAGTGATTGTAAATAAGTAATTAATACAATATATAATAATAATAAATGAGTAATTATTGCAATAAGTAAGTATTACGGACAAAATTTTTTATTAACATTGTTTTCACAAGAAATTAGTTCATTGGCCAATATTTATCATCTAATCTGCTCATTAAGACTCTTTCAGCAGTGTGTTGATCCGTGAGTCGGCACCTCTCATCGGAAACAACATTATTCAACGCAGATACTAATCTTTCGGAAGCCACAGAACTTCCGACTAGAGATAAATATTTTTTTTTGACTACGAAAAACAGACTCCGTTTGCAGACAAATTTCTTCATTAATATTGTTTTTCGAGGAAATCAATCCATTGACCAATATTTATATGTTCATAAAGACTGTTTCAGTAATCCACCAACCAACTGACGCCTCGAGGAAGCGGCTGTCGGTGATTGGCCTAAGATGATGAAATTCAGAGCTTTATAACTTGGTAAATTTTAGTCTAGCCGAACCTAAAATCGAGCCTATCTTCCGACCCGGTTATTGGATTTAAAAAAATAACTGGTTTGAACCGGGGCAAAAAATAAAAAACCGAAAAAAACCGGTTAACCGAAACAAACAAAAAAAAAACAGTTTTCTGTTTAAATCGGTAGGTTTTTCCCATCTTTAATTTCCGAGTGAAGAAATGACAGAATTCAAGTAAATTAACATCATAGGTATATAAAATCTACAAGCTAAAAGAAAAGTTTAATAATTTGCAAATTAATCAGTTTTTTTAAATCTCCCAGCATTTTAATGCTATTGACCCATATGGTTTCTGCAATAAAAGATTCAATTTCATGTAGAGAAGTTTGCAGTGAGGACTCAGCCACTGCTTTACGGATTTGGTATTCTTTATTGCAAACTCTCTGCAATAACTGTCCGTACTTTTCGCTGCAAAATTAAATCATTTCCAATCCATCGCACATTAGATTATTTATAACTCAATGATTAATTTTGGAAAAATCTAACTTCCGTATGCACTTTGTGGTTGGTTCTATATTGCGTAAATGCTCCCAATCAGGAATAAATTTATGGATATTAATTATTGCAAACCAAAAGCCTTATTTGACAGCTTTTTTATAGGAAATTTTAATGTTATCTATAAACTATCCGTGTAAGAAGATGGGATATTTTTATCTTGTCTGATAACACTAGTTCTGTAGACTAGAAACAATCTCACCTATTTCCTCATTTTCAAGCAAATGAGATTAGATTTAAATAATTCAAGCTACATTCGCGCAAATTGATATGCAACTTAATGAATTCGGTGACTCGTGGGAAAAAAGACGTTTCTTCAAAAATTGACCTTTCTATGAAATACTTTAAACTGTCCACGTTTTATCATATTTATTATTCTATTAAGAACACGCTCTTTATTTAAATTTCAATGTAATACTTACAAACTTGTATTTTCTCTACAGCTGTTCTGTTTATCTTTACAGCCGAGTTCTGACTATAATCGCATTTAAATATTTCTCTGTTTTAGAAGCAGAGTAGATAAAATAATTCGCTGCTGGAAGAGTATCTCTAATTTTATTGCATATTTACTTAAATTTTCTCTGGTTCGGTACATTTTATCCTACAAAAGGATCTTGCATCAGGATAATATTCGCATGCAAAGCGGTGTCATTTGAATAGTAATTATTTTTTAAATATACCAGCACAGAAGCGTGTTACTCGTAAGAAACACCAACAATTGCAGTTAAATTAGAAATTTACTGATTGAGATATTTTCCCATTTTATTAACTCAGTTCACGTGAGAACATGGTTGGAAGATAAAACAAACCTCGCCATTTTTTGTCCAAACATCTCACTTTCTTCTGCAATGTTGAGTTTAGATACCCTCTGTTTTTCTACTTGTCATTTTAATTCAAGACGCATTTTGCGTTGATGTATGTTTTTTTTTTCCCTGTGTGTGTGGTTTGGTATGAAAATGCTTCTGAAAATGAAATGAAAACAATGTTCAATGTATGTGTTTGCATTTTGAAAAAAATGATCGGCAATCGTTATAATGTTGGAACGTAATTCGTCCCAAGAAATTAAAATCTATTAAAAATTTTTCTGAAAAAACATAAATTTATATTAGTTACTTAGGCAATGATCTAGCAAGTTTATTCTGATAATTTTCTGAAGCTTAGGTTCTTAATTAAGAGTGTAAAAGAAAAATAAATGAGCGTGTAGTATTATTTTTCATAAGAAAACAAATAAATGCAACTATATTTAGAATCATTTTTCCCTCTTTTTCTATTTTTCCCTCCTCATTCAAGTTTAGAACTATTCTGTTCAATGCGAGACCTTTGACAGTATAGCTTCTATAAGATGGGACGCATTCACGCAAGTTCGCGTTAGCATGAATTTATAATAATGTTATTGCAAATTAAAACTATATTTGATCTCTTTCCATGAACTGACAGCTTAAGACAGTATGCAATCAAAATAATTTTACAAAATCCTCGGAAATTAAACATACATAAATTACCGTATGAAATCAATGAGAATAGAAAAGCAAGAGTAATCATTAGCTAAATTAAACAGATATTGGCAAAAGTTTGGAAATTCTGAATTTGTAACGCGTTGCTGAAATGGTACCAAAATTAAATATTATGCATAACTTTATTATGAGTTCGATAATATACGATCATATAACGTTTAAAAAGAAGAAATTATTTTAAAAAATAGGGAACCGTAAGATTGGCAGAAAAGCTACTGTAAATGACTTTTGTAGCTTGACAGTTTTGTTTACATCTATTGTTATCATCGTAAACGCATCTGCTGAAAAATATTACAATGGCTACTTTTTCTCGTATACAGAAACTGCGTCCATTTACAATGAAAATTAGTTTTCTACGAAGGAAAGGCAGGTGCAATAACAGATTAGTTACTTTTTTAAATGCGCGAAGAATAATGGAGCGCTTCCACCTGCGTCGCACATGGAGATAAAACAGAACGTCTCGATCGTACGTCTCCTTCTAATCTGGATTGTTCAACAGCAACAGACACGACATGTGTTATGTAAATTTGTGTAATTATTCCCGTAGTAACGGTTTGGTGTTTGAATTTTAAACAGAAATAGAACAAATTCTAATTCTTTGCAGATTTTTTTACATTTTGGAAAATTGATGTACTTCAAGTGTACTAATGTGATCTATCAAGTGTACTAGTGTAATGTACTCAAATGTACTTCTATCCCAGAGCTTCTTATAGACTATTTATTAGATTATATATTTATTGAAATTACTTTAAGACGTTTATCTAACTTAAAGTAAATAATGGGATTTATTTTGCTAATGTTATAGACCAAAGGGGAGAAGGAAGGGTTTTTTGTTTTGTTTTCGTTCAGTATGAGAAAAAGCCGCTTATCGTATACACTGACGGAAAAAAAATCCCAACACCATGAAAAAATGATTGTAGAGTAATGAAATTTCGGCAATACATTTGTTTAGGTGACATATTGAATTGATTAAAGTTTCAAGATCACAGGTTAATGTAAGCGTGAGAAGAGCCATTTCAAATGTGAAATGCTGGTTCATGAATAACCGGTGTGACCGCCAGAATTTTGAATGCAAGCATGCAAACGTGTATGCATTGTGTCGTACAGGTGCCGGATGTCAGTTTGTGGGTTGGAGTTCCATGCCTGTTGCACTTGGTCGGCAAGTACAGGGACGGTTAATGCTGGTTGTGGATGACGCTGGAGTTGTCGTCCAAGGATGTCTCATACGTGCTCGATTGGAGAAAGATCTGGTGATCTAGCAGGCCAAGGCAACATGTCGACAATCTGTAGAGCAAGTTGGGTTACAACAACGATATGAGGGCGCCCGTTATCCTGTTGGAAAACACACCCTTGAATGCTGTTCATGAATGGCAGCACTACAGGTTGAATCACCAGACTGACGTACAAATTTGTACTTAGGGTGCGTGGGATAAGCACGAGAGTGCTCCTGCTGTGATAGAAAATTGCTCCCCAGACCATAATTCCAGGTGTAGGTCCAGTGTATCTAGGCCTCAGACAAGTTGGTTGCCGGCGCTCACCTGGCCTCCTTCTAACCAACACACGGCCATCACTGTCACCAAGGCAGAGCCGGCTTTCATCAGAAAACACAACAGATCTCCACTCCGTCCTCCAATGAACTCTAGCTTGACACCACCCACGTCGCAAACGGAAGTGGTTTGGAGTCAGTGGAATGCACGCTACAGGACGTCTGGCTCGGAGCTGTCCTTGAAGTAACAGATTTGTAACAGTTCGTTGTGTCACTGTGGTGCCAAATGCAGCTCGGATTTCTGCCGCAGACACAGTACGATGCGCCACAGCCATACGCCGAATGCGGCGGTCTTCCCTCTCAGTAGTGCCACGTGGCCGCCCGGAACCCGGTCTTCTTGAGGCAGTACCTTCCCTTGACCACTGTTGACAATAATCATGCGCAGTGGATACATTCCTGCCAAGTCTTTTTGCAGTATCGCGGAAAGAAAATCTACCTTCTCGTAGACCTACCACACGACCTCGTTCAAAATCAGTGAGCTGTTGATAATGGCTTCTACGTCTTCTTAAAGGCATTCTTGACTAACATCAACTCAGTACGTCAAATCTCAACGATAAATAACGCTCACGAACTTTACAGTGCGTATTTAAAGCAAACCTGATTTGCATGTTCATAGTGGCGCTACTAGCGCCACACTTATGCGCCTAGCGCGAAATTTGAAAAGACGTCATCTTTCAGATATATAAACACGCCTATCAAATTTTGTTCATCTAGCACAACTCTTCCTTGGTGTTGGGATTTTTTTCCCCTCGTTAGTGTAATTATGATTGTGCTGGAAAAATTTGCTTTTTCTTGTCTTCTTTCGAGATGCAACTTATTTTCGTTTTAAATTTCCATATCAATCAAAAAATTAAATTTTATTCTTGTATTTCTCCGAGTATTCTTTCAGTGATTTTGTTTAAAATCCCCAAATATGGATAAAAAAATGGTTTATGCAACATGCTACGGATATGTTTGCGTGCTCATTCCACTTGATTCATCGCTAGCCCATAAAGCAACGGACAGCAGTGTTTTGACCGGACTAAGGTCACTAGTCAAGGTTAGCTGGATGCTTCACGGCAAAGAGCTCAAAGTTTGCGGTGTAAACACATTTACAGAGATAAAAGATGACATGTTTAAACTGAAATTTGGTTTAAGGTGAAACTGAACTAGATTTTGAAGTAAAAAACAAAACAGAAAAACGTGACGGTTACTAAAGTTTGCACCCATTCTGTCGCAAGAGGAACATATTTTATTACTATTAATTTAATTTATAGCATTCCAGCTAGAGAATGACATTTTTTTATTACGTTTACTTCAATATTGAGTTAATTCTTGTGAGAATAGAGCATTCAAAACTATATTTATTTTCATATTCCTTTTATGTAGATCATCTTTTAGTACAAATTTTTAAACTGAGGCGATGTTTATTACTTCAACATAACCTTAAAATAAAGGATTGTTAAACTTTTATCACTAGCTTACTAAATTTTTTTAATAATAAAAAATGAGATGTTAGTTATAAAAGATATATATATCAAAACAAACTTAGAAACACAAGACAAAAACTCAAAAACAATCAAGACACAATGGCAAAAAATAGATAAAAACCAAAATAAAATTGAAAAATATCATAGCGAGCCACTCGTCAGGAAGAGAAGTTCGCTCATGATATTAATTTGTGCTTTTTTCTGCTAACGACAAACGAAATCTGTTAAAAAATGCCGCCATCCCCTTTAAAAGCACAAGACAATTAAAATGGAATATATATATATATATATATGTGTGTGTGTGTGTGTGTGTGTAATAATCTCACTTAATTTTATTTCAAATTCTAATATTATATGTTTTAAAGTCTTAATGTATTTCAAAATCACTTTTCTTAAACTCCAGTTTCGTTCTATTTCTCGCTCTGGAGGTATATTAAATCTCTCGTCTTGGCATATTTATTACTAAAAGAATATTTTAATCGTTTCCACGCGCACACAACTCACGAAATCAGCGACTTATTGTCGCCATGCATCTTCCCTAAAACACTTACGTAATATACTGAAAATAGCTATTATTCCCTTCATTTTCATCACATGTCTATCTGTTAAATCCCTACCTGAGAAAAAGCAGGGATCTTCTGTTCACTTTTTGGCTTGAAACCTTATACTAATATGTACGTACATTCCGTCACTCTCCCACAATAAAATGAAAATTAGAATTTAACTCGGCCTGTCGAATCATTTAATGACTACAATAACGAATACATTTCATATCTATCTATCTATATATATAAAAATATATATATAACAAGATAGGTAGATATTTGTTTTGATATATATACGGTCTTTCGGACAACGCTCATGCCATTACAATAATTAAGACTTTGAATTAGTATGCGTTAAGTTATATACTTTCTCGTTTCTTATCTTGAAAGATTTTGGAGATTTATTCCCCTACTTTTTGTTTTTCCAACAATTGGCTTTCGCAGAGGGTTGGCACCACAAATCCGGATTAATGTGACAAAATCGATTCCCAAGATCGATTAGCATTTGATTGCTGGAATTCCAATTCTAGGTTGTCTTTTTCATAGTAGTAATAGTATATAATTTAACTATCTTTCGAATTTCATTTGTATGATTATTGATAAGGTAACATGATTTTAATTTTAATTTTTAGATTAATATGAGTATATATTGAAAATCTACTTCCACTGCGATAAGGCCACTTTGAATTTAACTTCGAATCACGTGTCTCTCCTTATATAATTTCTCTGAGCATTGTTAACGCCCCTTCTCACTCTGCTTAGATTGTAGCAATGGCGGACTGTCAGCTTTGTCTGCAAGAATGATCATGGCGTGGACTCAGAATTATGATTTTAAGATGCTAAGTAAATTTTTCACCGTCATTTGAGTGTGTTCCTGAAATAAAGATGAAGTTTAGTAAATCAGCTGTGGATTCATTTTCAAGATTCCTCTAACAACATGCCAAAATTTAAGATGTTACATATATACGGATGGATGCAAATTTTCTAGATCTTGAAATAAATAGTTGATAATAAATAAAGCACTAAGATTTATGATAAAAGAAACACTTTTCAGTTCAATATAAACAAGTTACCTTTTTGGAATAGCAGCATTAGTCATCAAATTTATAGAAATATCGTCTTAAATTATATTCATAGAAACATTATTTTAGTCACAGACAGATTGAGTCAGCAGTCTCATATTTATACATTTCTTGAAAATGCTATGAGTTATGGATATCCTATAAATTTCATGTATGTTTATGTTAATAAGAAATATTTAACACCATTAAATTAAAGGTCTTTTATATTTATTTTTGATGTGATCATTTATAATGGAATTAGCAAAGAATTTAATAAATCACTTCATAGGTAGATGGCCCCACTAGATTAAGAATAAGATTGCATCATATATTCATTTTTTTACATTCATGTACATTTTCTAAAAATATATATATTATTATAAAAGGTTAAATTTAATTTATAGTTAATATTTTTATAGTGTTTTATTATAGTATTAATTCCTAAAAATATTTATAACTACTGAATGGGTATGTTATAAGTTATATACTTTCTCGCTTCTAATCTTGAAAGATTTGGGGGGAATTTTTCCCCTATTTTTTTCGTTTTCCCAACAATTAGCTTCCGCAGAGGATTGGGGCCACAAAATCCAGATTTAATGCGACACATATCAGTTCCCAAGGCTGATAGACATTTGATTGCTCGAATTCCAATTCTAGGTTGTCTTTTTCCATAGTGTAATAGTCCTTAATCAAACTATCTTTTATATTTCATTTGTATGATTATTGCTAATGTAATTTGATTTTAATTTTAATTCTTAGATTAATATTTGTATATATTGAAGATATAAAACATTTTTTGATTAATTGAAATATTTAAATATATATAACAAGAACTTCTAGAAAAACACAGAAAGTTGCATCTTCCCTAAAGATTTTTTTAACAGCGGCATATTTATGTTTTCATTTATATTTGATAATTTTATTTTTATTCTAACTTAACGTAGAAAGTAGACTGTTTATTAAAAGTTGTCCAAAAAATATGTAAAATACGTGAAAAATTTCTAACATCTTATATTTTAAGAAAACCTTATGCTTACAAATTATTCAAAATAATATTATTATGTGAAATTGTATCGAACTTATAATTTGAGCAGAAATGAATTATAAAGTAATTAAACTTGATTAAATTATCTTTAACGACAAGCATCAACTGTTCTGCTAAGAACCAAAATATATAATACTTAAATAAAAAAAAGTGCTGCAAAAATCAACGTTCGTTAGTCGTTTAGCACTTTTTATTTTTATTTCAAATGATAAATTTTCGAAGAAATGAAAAAGATAAACATCACGACTCGAAAAGCTGTGATCATGTTCCCTAATGTTGTTTTTAGTTGATGCGTCTGTGTCGGTAACAAAAATGCGTAAGCGGCAAGTGAAGAAGCATAACGTCTTCAAGTAGCCATGCATCGCAGGCGGATGCTTGGGTGAAAGCGAAGATCTGCTTCTATTTTTAATGAGTTCAATTTGCATTTTTTTGACCGATACATAAAATATAGAACGAGTTAGTATAAACTAACTTATCATAAAAGGTAACTTGAAAGTTGTTACTTTGGAAGTCTCCTTGAATAATTTTGCTCTATAATATTCAGATAAATTTCTGAAAATTCACTTGATAAAGAATTTAGAAAATTATTTGATTCTTGAAAATTCCTGATTATTTTCGATACTGTTCGACAGATATCTTGCCGAGGCAAATTTAAAATCTATGATTATTATTGATTTGTCGATTTCGTTTCGTGGCGGATTTTAGAAATGATAGATAGATGTGCGCAACTTGCTAATTATTTTTATACCCAAATTTAGTGCCCATAAAAGTTAATATTGACGCATGATAATCTGAAATTTTCTTCCAAAAAAATCAAATTTGTGTGTTATTATATTTATATCATACGAAAAATTTGATAATTGTAATTTCCTTTTAAATTCACTTCATTTATCAACGATTACTTTTTTCATTGTTTTTGTTTAATTCGTCAAATTGATCAGCTTTCAAAGGGTGTTATATAAATTTTTTATTATATGAATTTTATTAAATAATTTTTTTATTGTATCAATTTTATTAAATAATTTTTTTATTATATCAATTTTATTAAATATTTTTTTATTATATCAATTTTATTAAATATTTTTTATTATATCAATTTTATTAAATAATTTTTTATTATATCAATNTTATTAAATAATTTTTTATTATATCAATTTTATTAAATAATTTTTTTATTATATAAATATTATATCAGTTTTATTTTTTAAATATAAAAATGAATAATTAAAAAAGCTAATCCATGTAAGATGGCAGAATAGTGATGGCAGGACCCAGTGAATCCAGTTTAATCGTATGTGTACTTTAAAAACTATTCATTCTTTAAAAACGCACTTTTAATTTGTTTTGCAAAGAATTGTCGAATCCTATTCGAGCAAATTAAAATAAAATGAGTATTTCTAACAAATGTATATATATATAACATTCAATTAAAACATCATTTATCTTTAATGAATTTGCTCGTCTTCGCTATTTGCAATAAATGTATCATAAAAGATTAGAAAAGTAGTTTCTTTTTAGGTGAATATGTGTATAGTTACCATGTGATAACACATTAACGCTCAAATATTAGTGATCAAACAGCATTTTCCGATCTTCTTTCATCCAATCTTATTAACGAAATAAGATAAAAGACTAAACAAGCAATTTAAAACATTTTCATTATAATTTTTCTTGTTTTAATTGCAGTCATAAGTAAACAGCTTACATTGGCATAGCTATAATCTCAAGACTTTAGTTATAACGATACTCATGTTTACAAAGAAAAGAGAAATTCTATTCTTTGCACCGGCTAGAAAGGAAAGGATTTTTGCCTTATTCTTGTATGTAATGATTAAGAAATAAATACCTACAAAAACCCTGCCATCCCATCTACAAAGATCCTCCAAAACCAGAGGGAGTGGTCTCCCCTAAACTTTCTCGTATACTTCCCCAAAAAGGTGCTGTTTCTCATCCCCCCGCGTGGATAAAAAAATTCGAACCTACTATAACCCAGAATCCAATGACTATAAGAAGGTTTTTCATTGTAGATTATAGTAATTGTAAAATATTTAGGTGAAGAATCATATTCAAAGAGCATGGAGAATTGGATTAAAAAAATTGAATATGCAATTTTGACGCCTTTTTTTCAACCGATTGGAACGAAATTTGGGCACAGATCTATAATTCCATAATTAGCATTATTATAGATCTATAATTAGTATATAATTATGTTAGCAACCGTCGTACAAATCTTTATTTAAGAGATATAATTTTTACAAGTATGCGATTATTCAGTCCGACAGACCATCAACCCTTCGACGGATTTGGTCCAAACTTTGAAACGGACATACATTCATGATGATAAAACTCTGTACCAAATTTTATCCATCTAGCTATTCAAGTTTTTGAGTTATAATGTTCACATGAACGAGGACAGACAGACTTTTGTCCAAAATTTGATAGAAACCTTCAAATTATACGTGAAGATCACATACCAAATTTCATCCCCGTAGCTCTAATAGTTTTCGAGTTATCGTGTTCACAGACACACACACAGACAGACATAATTCCAAAATTGTGTTTTTCGGACTCAGGGAGGTCTGAAGCGTGGAGATTCGTCAAAATCTCGAGTTCGAATTTTTTTGACGATTACAATACTTTCTCTTTGTGTACTTCGTATACGAGAAAGTAAAAATGGTCAAAATTGCAAATGATGTAAGCAGTTGAAAAATTGTAACTATATGCTAGATTTTTACTTTCTCGTATACGAAGTTTACAAAGAGAAAATATTGTAATCGTCAAAAAATTCGAACTCGAGATTTTGACGAATCTCCATGTTTTAGACCTTCCTGAGTCCGAAAAACACAATTTTGGAATTATGTCTGTATGTCTGTGAACACGATAACTAGAAAACAATTAGAGCTACGGGGATGGAATTTGGTATGTGGTCTTTACACACAATTTGCAGGCTTCTATCAAATTTTGAACAAAATCCGTCTATATGAAGTCTGTCTGTTTGGTACACAGTTTGCATAAAATTTGATACACAGTTTTATCATCAGGAATGTAGATCCGTAGAAAATTCTGGTCCACATATGTCAACGGGTTGACTGTCTGTCTGTCTGTATAATCGCATACTTGTTTCTTTCGAATTCTTCATCTCCATGCGCATGCATACTGGTATCAATCCGTGTGCATGCATCACTTTGTCCTTGAGCCGGAAAGATTTGGATGTGTGTGAGATGCGTTTTATTCGGTACGCGTCTCTTTGAATTTGATTCTTTACCTAAATGTTTTACAATCACTTTAGTCTACAATGAAAAACCTTCTGATAGTCATTGGATTCTGGGTTACAGTAGGTTCAATTTTTTTTTTTTTATCCACGCGGGGGAGGGGAAACAGCACCTTTTTGGGGAAGTATACGAGAAAGTTTAGGGGAGACCACTCCCGCTGGTTTCTTTTTCATTAAATTTTGGTCTTTCATTTTTCGGTCTTGCAGAACCCCCTTTTTTTGAACGGAGCTGAGTTTGGAGTGGGTGGGGCACTGCCTTGCCCAGTTGGTTCCTGCTATGCTGGTACAGTTTATAGCTCGGTGGTCAGCTGTTCGCTACGGATGTTCAGGCAGGTAGGAGTATCCTTCTGAAATGTAGTAGAATGAAGTGATTTGTACAAGAATAAAATAATATAATAAAGGCGAATGAGAGAGAGTGTCTCTGTGTATGTGCTGGCGCTCTACAGGGAAAGCTCTGGATCTAGAGCTACGAAATTTGGCACAAACATACTTTGGAGGGTGGGAATGTGCACCTCGGAGAAGTTTTTAAAAATGTTAATTAGAATTTTAATTAATTAAAAATTGAACGAAATTTCGGCTTTTCTCCTTATTTTCAGAATATATTACAACACAAAAATCATTTTTGTACCATCTGAAAGTGCGAAAAATTGCAATTTTAATCAAATGATTTAAATCGCCGTACAGTGTTTTCGGGGGTGAAAACGATAAACGCCGTTCTATGTGTTTCTTAAGTTTCTGCGCATCACCGTTAGTTTGGCATAATATGTCCCAGGAGTGCCAATAAATCAAAAGCAAATCAAACTAGAAACGAGAGAAATTGAGACAGTGGCGTAGCAAAGGAAAGTTGCGCCCTGCATATAAAAGGATTTTTTCGCGCACAGAAACCCGCAGTGATATAGCAAAAGTAAAACATCGCTCGGGGCATGGTAGTATTTTGTCACCTCCTCGTCATATTTGGCTTCAAAGTGTGACGTATACGTTTTAATATTCTGTCTTTTTCAGGGGTGTATTGGAGCCGGAAGTGCGCTCCGGCATGGCTTTTTTTATTTGAGACTAGCATCACGCGCACGGCGAATCAGGACTTCAACAAAATGGGAGAAAAGAATGCCCACGATGACACGAAAAAGTTTTGAAAACAAAAGATACCCATCGGATTGTAGAAATGCATGCTGGGAATGAAAGCATGTCACGTCACCTGCCGCGAGGAAGGCACTCGTCCGGAGAAACTCGCGCTGTTAAATCTCGCTAGCAAAAAAACTATTTGAACTGATCAGGGAAAAATTAATTTAAAAAAATGAAAAAAGATATTTTAACCGTTCTTGTTTTAAATCCGACAAAAACGTTCCACTTATAAGCTGAAAGAAAACTAAAATTGTTGAGATGTTAGAACGTCAGATGAGATAATTTGAAGAAATCTTTACTAAAAATTACCAAAAAAGTGACTATTTTTCAAAAATTTCTCGAAATTCAGTAAATTATGTTAAACGTACGAAACAAACTTCATTAGAATGGAAATCTTTTGTTCTTTCCGATGGTGTAACTGTTTTTTTCGTACAATTATTCGAAGCTATGCTATTGAGAAATGAGTGCGAAAAATCACCCAAAACAACACAAAATATTAAATAAAAAAAAGTTCTAGATTAAATTTTAAAATTCCGGCTTCGAAATGCTTTAAGTCTCCATTACGACTACCTGTGTGCCAAATTTCCTGGCTGGAAGTGCGATAAATTCGTCTGGACATCGCAGACACTCGCACACAAACTTATCCTTTTATAAGTATAGATAAATAAGAAAAAATTGTAAAAACCTGTTTAAAACAGCTCGATTTGTTCCACTCAGATTAGAGTGTTTCAACACTGTTTATTTGCGACTAAACCACTGGGCTTTATGGCGCTCTCTAAAACTGGCTCCCGGAAACATGTATATCTCACCACCACCGGAACAACCGCACTAATTTAGAATGCAATATTTGTTTTGAAGCATTTTGTTTAAATAAACATATTCAACTCAATTCATTGCAGTTTTTTTACTGTGAAATTATTCATTAGACAATCTCTCTTCCTATTTGGACTTTTATTTGGGTACAGAAGGGGTTTTGCTGCATAAATGGGGCGGAGAACTTATTACAGCCGAAATTGATCTCGCGAGTTCTTAAACTTTAATATATTCTGTTATTATACAGAAAACACTTCTTTTCTTTTGAACAGACCTGATTTTCTAGACATGGCCAGACGGTGGAAGTCGGGTATTCCAGCCTACTATGAAAGAAATGCAAAACCAAAGAAAATAGCGACAGATAATCGCTTATCGATTTTTTTCAACCCTTTCCGAGTCGAATATTTTCAACTAATTTTCCAGCAGGTGCAGTAATTTCTGCAGGTGAAAATGAAAATTGGCAGTTCAACCTTCTCGGGGCATTTTTTTTCTATTCGAAGTTTGATTATCGACGCATTAGTTCGGTTAATTGAAGTAATCGCTTGCAATAAAACTTAAACATCAGTTAAAACATTTAAAATTATACTGTGCTTTTTTCTCTCTATTTTTTGAACAGCTATTTAGTCTATATTTATGATCTTGAAACGGCAATAGCATCTGCTCAAGGAATGACATCTAAATAAAGCGACAGATTATTAGAAGTATTTTTGTGTTTTAAGAATGGTTTGATTAATATTACTTAAAAAAGGATCCTGCGACGCTCAGTTGCACGAAGGCGTGGTTATAAAGAAAAGAAGAAATTAAAGGAATCTGTTTTTGAATTCTAAATATTTTGGTTTCGATTGTACTACCTCGCAAACGATAGCTTTTCAGCAAAATCTGAAGGCTGATCATCACGAATTAAGAATGCAGTTAGATTCGAACATGCGAATTTCTAAGAACCATTTTCCAACTTAATCCGAAATATAACTAGTTCTGTTGAATATGATTAACCTTTTTAGTGCCAAACGACGATATAGCGTCGTTCGCAACACTTGCAAAAAACGCCAGCTACGATATATCGTCGTTCGCAACACTTGCGAAAAGCGCCAACGACGATATATCGTCGTTCGTAACACTTGCGAAAAGCGCCAACGACGATATATCGTCGTTCGTAACAGTTGCGAAAAGCGCCAACTACGATATATCGTCGTTCGTAACAGTTGCGAAAAGCGCCAACGACGATATATCGTCGTTCGCAACACTTGCGAAAAGCGCCAACAACGATATATCGTCGTTCGTAACAGTTGCGAAAAACGCCAACTACGATATATCGTCGTTCGTAACAGTTGCGAAAAGCGCCAACGACGATATATCGTCGTTCGTAACAGTTGCGAAAAGCGCCAACTACGATATATCGTCGTTCGTAACACTTGCGAAAAGCGCCAACGACGATACATCGCCGTTCGCAACACTTGCGAAAAGCGCCAACGACGATATGCCGTTGCATATGCGATGGCGCCTTACTATTCTCATCACGAGCGAACTCTATATCAAAATAAATTTATAAAACGTTATAAATGGTTTTAGTAATGTATTCGATTTATTAATAATATCCAATTAATATAGTACGTATATATATATTAATATTAATAATATTCGATTAATATTAATAATATTCGATTAATATTATACGCTAATATTCGATTTTTCTGTTTTTCATAATGTTTTATATTTATGTTATTCGTATGATTTTCAACAATTATTGAAATACAATTGACATTCATTTATTCTGCCTTTATTTCATAATAAGCTATTTTTTGAATTTTGTAAACATCATTCTTGTTTTGTTTTTTATGGGATTCTTCCCAACCTCAACAAATTCGCCAAAGTGCTCCAGCACTCTTCGCATAGGTACAATACTTTCAATCGGCACTAAAAGGGTTAAATTTTAATAGAGTTCTCAGGGGACTGTTTAAAAACAAGATTAATGTTTAACTATTTTCCTTGGCCCTGTGCCCTCAAAAGTGAGCCTTGCCTTCAAAATCTGAGCATCGCAAATTTGATACCACATTCCACTGAATTTTTTTCACCTATGTGGGCTTGGTTCACGTTTAATACGATGTCTTGGGTCAAATGTCTCACTTCAGTGTGAGATGTGAACTTGCAGAGAACCGAACATACCAACGCGTGTATCGTCTTAATCATCAGCTGTTTAAAATTATATTTTCCGACTCTATCTTCGTAAAGTTTCAAAACACAACCTTAATCCAACATACCAATCATTCTTGTTTTCACATAAATAATAGAGTCAATTCGTGTGGCAAGCGTCACTTCGCATGTAATCTAACATCTGATTGGTTAATGTTCTGTTATGACGTCAAGTTCTTTATTCTCCAGTGAGGATCATAATGAATTTCAAAATTATACATCAAAAGCTCCAGGCTAATTTTTCGCATCATCATGAATTAATCCCACTAAGAATCTAAAGGAAGCATTTTGGTTAAAAAAAATTTGGAACTCCGAAAAGATTTAAATATGCCTATTTTAAAATTTTAGGGCATGAGAGAAGAATCTTACTTCACATCTTCAGGTCACTGAACTCGAGCGAATTTCCGTTTCAAATTACAATACCTCATAGCGCAAGTCGAGTTCTCACATCATTCACACAAAGCGAGTATAATTTTCAAACATTTCACTCGGTTCCTCTCTAGGGCACTTGAAAAATGAAAAAGCAATAATCTATCAATCGAGGTAAAAATCAAAACAAAGCAGCCAGCGAGCGATAGCGGAATTGTTTTAAGCAGCCAATTAGGAAAAACTCTCATTTGCCGTTGCCAAAGCGGTAATGGAAATAAGGCAGAAATTATTTCTTTTTACCTTCAAGGCCCTTCGATTGAGGGAGTGATTGAATCCATCATTAGGCCTCCACAGATAAGACCTTCGCACAAAAACAGTCTGTATTAATAAGTATCGCGCTCTTTTGTCTTTATTTGTTTAAAGAATGCAGTTTCATATTGCTCTCACACATTCGTCTGAAAAGAAGTTTTGCTTTCCGATTGCCTAATTGGAAGTCGTTGCTCTTTTTTGAAATTATAGCCTTCCCACGTGTGTTGTAATTGATTGTTCAAAGATCCGAGATGGTAAACAAAAATCAGATTATTCTTTGGCAATTTATGGGCCGTGAAGTACAATTAAGAGGGAATTTCCCGGAATAGAATAGGGTTGTGAGAATATTTTTTTCGTTTCAGACACTAGGGATCGCATCTAAATATAGGCCCATATCCCAAGTTTTACCTCTAAATATAGGCCCATATCCCAAGTTTAACCTCTAAATATACGCCCATATCCCAAGCATAGCCTTACGGCCTACGATGACCTGGTTGCAAGGTCTCAGATTCGGGACCGGAGGGATCCAGGTCGAAAACCCGATTCCACTGAAAATTCACCTTGTATGTGCGAACCTAGTGTATGTTAAATCCAATGTCGATGGACAACATTCCCTGTTGATGTGACGAGAAAGTTTGGAAAGGGGTGTGTGTGTGCAAGCTCACGTATTGCTTTAGTCATCTGACCACAGTTCAAAATGACAAGGTCATTTCCCACATTAGCCTTCGTGTTCTTCAAAACGGGGTGTTACTACTATTAAATTAAACTTAACCAAACTAAACCAAGCCTATTCTCTCAAGGAGGTGCATACGAATTCCCAGCATAATTTTTTCCTTAGCGTTCACGCTGATACAACTGTTGTACCACTAGACCAGGGGTTTCCAACCTGTTGTACGCGTACCCCTGGGGGTACGCGAGGGACTAGTTAGGGGTACGCGAAATCAAAGTTAGTAATGGCGGAAACAAGAGAACATAAGGGATTAAAAAAGTTACAGTTAACAGTTACAACTAAGTGAATGCTTGAAATTTAATAACTATAATACTTGAATAGTTGATTATTTCGAAGTGTAATTTTTAGTTGTCCTTATAAGTTTATGCGAAATTGTTACATTCCAGCTTTCATTTGTCTTGGCGTTGAACTAATATTATTGTAGAAATAGAGTAAAAATGTAAAATCAAAAATAAGTTCTGCAAATGTTATTAATTCGAGTCATTTGACTCTTGATCTAAACCTAAGCCTTTAGCATTATTGATAAAAACTTCTTTGCATAGACGGATGGTTGGGGGTGGCTGTGATAGTAGGGGGTACGCGAAAATAAAACCGAGTAATCAAGGGGTACACAAAGGAAAAAAAGTTTGTAAACCTTTGCACTAGACGATTAGAATATCACTGCCCTTCGTGGAAGTTATCCTTTCTGCTCACCCGCCAGATTGTCTCCACTCCCCTGCCCTTTTCAGTCATCCCATGTGTGATGAGTATATCGAACCTGTCGAATGAGTATCGAATTTTCTTGACTGAAAATTTTATCCATTTCAGAACTTCTATGGCGAGTGGTCGTCGAAAAAGTTCGTCATCCGGGTTCTCATTCATTCCTTCCATTTTGAATATTTTTCTTTTACTTTCTAAATTCTATTTTATGTGTTTTAAATATTAATCGTTGTAATTTTTTGCTGATGCAATCACTTGATGCTGCTGCGTTGAGCGCGCAAAAAGGTGTATTGTTATCGTTATTGTTTAAATTTTCTGTTTCTTATTTATACTTTTTTCTTTTTTAACTTTTTGTTTTGTTTTTCTATTATAAGAGTATATCGATTGATAATGAGGGAAGACAAGAACAATAACCGAACGGAGGAAACCACAGGTTTTTCCAAAATACTTAAAAAAAGAGAACATCCTTTTTTTTATTTCAAAATCTCCGTTATAAAAGGTATTTAAGAATTTTTCTAAATTGTAGAAGGTCAAAGACGGATATTTATTATTTTCAGTATTCATCCAGTATTATGAACAATGAGGGAGATTTTGTAACTTCGCATCTCAAACTTTGCAGCCAAGTACAAGAAACGAACTCTGAAATGCAGTAATTTGGAAAGATCTTATTTCAGTCATAGTTATCTCCTAGTACTAGAGCAATTATCATGAACGATATTAACTGTTTGTATGTATCACGAAAACTACTATATTGTTATTATTGAGAGATCTTTTATCGATAAGAATATATTTAAAGAACAAAAAACTGTAAAATCTGGGTTCATGAAAAGCAAGGTCTCTTTCAGATTAATATTCTATTTTAAACAGATCAGTAGGAAATCTTTTTATTTCCAAATCATGTACGGGGGGTGGGGGAGAGAGAAAACCTTAGGGGGAGGACAGATTTCTCTTTAACTTTCGCAGCAATCATTTATTCAGATAAATCGCAATAATTCTTTTTACACAGATTTCACAAAATAACCGGCTATCAATCGTTCCAATAATACCACATTTCAGTAGAGAAAAAGATTAATAAATCATATTTCATCGAAATCGATGTGGTACAAACCCACAATACCACACTTAAGCACATTGAAAGAAACCACACACACACTGAATCTGAATTGAGACTCAGTTGTTCGCAGCACTAACCACCCAACCATGAGAAAAACTATTTCAATGGCAGATGGGCCCCTACATCGCACCCCCTCGGAACAGGTATAATATATTATAACCCAACAAGTGAAGCACCCCCTACGAAGAAATCAGTTCACCTTGGGCGCCCCCCCACCACTGATTATGAGGATAAAGAGAACTCAGGGGGTTATGTATTCCACCGTCCCGATTGAAACGTGCACTTCTGGGCACCTGACTTCCAGTTTCCCAGGGTTTTTTTCTTCTTTTCCATCCTCCCTCCCTTGGAAGAGAAGAAATAGAGAAATATCCTAAAAGTAAACTCGAGGTTTCGAATTTCAAGAGGATATCAACACTTGAATGGGACTGGGACAGAAAGCACTCTTGAAGTTCCTCTACCTTATTGTAGTATTTTTGTAAAATGTATGTTGCGATTTATGCTGTGGGCGTTTCAGGGATGAGGTGCTTCCGGAACAATTACAAGAGACCCACCGGGTCAAATGTGTTATGTCCTGAGCTTGAGGTCTGCTGCTTTCAAGGAACGTGTGAACAACAGGTTGTGATGGACGACATTGTCAGAAACTGTTAGGATTTATGTACTAACAGGAAGTTCCCAGATCTATGTAAATAGTGATGGTTTTTTTGTAGATCCTATAATTTTAATGCCGAAGGAGAATTTTGCATTTCACCCATGTGACTTGTTTATTAACCACCCCTCAAAAGGATATACAGTTTAGAAGATTTGAGGTAAAGATGCCTATGATCGACTGCAGTTAGAAAGTAAGAGTCACATAAAAATTGAGGAGGATTATCGGAGTTCACTCATGCATTGATAAATAAGTTATCTTTCCTATATAGTTACAATTTTTATCTCCCAAATGTGCCAATAAAAAGTTACAATCAGATTTTTTTATTAGATATTTTTTCAATTCTTTATGTTGAAAAGACTAGGTAAAGTACACTTCTGAACCTTTTAAATTTTTAATGTTAAATTAAAATTACATATTCGTACATATTCGTACTAACTTAATAATAGTAAGATTAATGAACTAACTTAATACTAGTAAAAGTAACGAACTAACTTAATATTAGTAAAAGTAACGAACTAACTTAATACTAGTAAAAGTAACGAACTA
>BGPR01014141.1:0-12905 GCA_013235015.1 Araneus ventricosus | reverse complement strand
AACGAACTAACTTAATACTAGTAAAAGTAACGAACTAACTTAATACTGGTAAAAGTAACGAACTAACTTAATGCTAGTAAAAGTAACGAACTAACTTAATAATAGTAAGTTACTAGTTAAAGATGCATTTCATTATCATAAATTTTAAAGAAGATATGATGGTGCAACTCATATTAACCTGAAACAAATTTTCAACCTATTCCTTCCGGTATGTTTGTACCATAAGAAGAAGTACAACAGAAAAAATTGTAAAATTAGTATATAAGGGTAAATTGTTATTTAATAATTAGTTCTTAGCCGATAAGATATTGTATGTGGCCTCACTTAGAGTTTAGACCCATAGTTTAAGAAGTCAGATAGAAAAAGATCCCGAAAAATGAAAACTTTCCTTCTTTGCTTCGGTCAAAGGTGACCAACCTTTGAGAGAAAGTTGGGTCAGGAGAAATTGAAGTTTATTCAGCCACATTCGTGTAATACAATGTTTCAAAGCTAATTCGCTTTCGATAAAATATTATCTTTACAAAACTACATTATATTACATATATACTACATTATCTATAATCATTATCATTGTGTGCTTTTACTTCGCATTTTGTGTCGTCATCACTTCCCAGAATCCTGTTCTGTTTCATAAAGCACAAAAGTTTTTAGTTGTGCAAAAAATCCCCGGCGCCGGGACATAGTATATTTTTCAAACCCCCATTTCGCCACATTTAATTTTAAAGATGAAATAATTTTGTCATTACTTGATCTTAATTATGTCTACCATTTTATCATAGTAGTATCCCGCCCCCCCCCAAAAAAAATACACCCCTTCGCAACGCAATGAATTTCTTTAAAATTGCAATATATTAAATTTAGTGCGCGTTTCAAAACATGCAAGAACTTGATGAGTTGCCAAAAAAAAAAATCTTTCCATAAAATTACTTCTAAATTGCTGATAAAAAGAACCAAATTTGATCATCATATAAATTAGAGACAATTATGCACTCGGGGAGGACCATAATTGTATACAGATTTTCTATTCACCATTGAAAACCATGCGTGTGATTGGCCCTCAAGAATCGAAGCAACCAAAATGCAACGTCAGAATTTTTTTGTCTGTCAAGTTTTGCCATATCTCAAAATAATGTTTTTAATAATCTGGCTGATAACATTATTGCATCCGACTGCAGTATAATCTAATGGATGAATACTCGAGTAATACATAATGAAGGTATCCAGAAGAAGGCCTTGGAGTTTTGAAGAGAGAGACAGAGGTGGGGGAAAAAAAAGAATGCATAAATCGAGTTTGACATCCATAACAGGATTTTGGACGACTGTCGAATACCAGATCAAATCTCACAAACGGTTATGCACGAATGTGTGTACATAAAAAACCCTCCAGACATCTCGCCGGTGATTATCTCTCCAACGTGGCCATTGATCGCAAAGCTATCGAGTGAGAAATCTTGAGGAGATTTCGATTTCTGGTTGCGCAGCGGTGCTGAGAATGGAAGGAGGTTTCCCACTGATTTTCACCTATTCTTCTTTTCAAGCGAAGTGCGGAAACATCTTCCCTCGCCATGAAATATGATATCGGACCCCCCCCGGTACTATCGTAATTGTGTTTCGCTCGCCTGTCCTGGTTGTGGCACCGCGTGATGTCCCTGGGCGTCGACTGGATCTCAGCGAAAGCTCCAGAGTTTATGAACCGTCTGCTTAATTTGAAACGGAACAAAGCCATGAAATAGTAGCGTCAATGTTCTGCTTGTTCCACATTGTTTACTCACGGTTCAATTCATTGAGAACTTAGAAACCATGGGTCCCGACTTCCAGATGAATTGCGAAAGAATTAGTAGAGCGTTTTTTAATGTTAATAAGGAAAATAATTAATAATTTCAATTTAATTTGAATCAGTTCAATAATATTTGGCAAATAAATGCACTTCTTTCTGCTTATTTTTGGTGGTGTTCTCGCATTTCGATTCATTGCGAAATACTTGGAAAACTGTGGGTCCTGACTTCTAGCGGAATTGTGAAGGAATTAATAGTTCGTTTTTCGATGTTAATAAGGAAAAATAATTAATAATTTCACTTTCATTTGAATCAGTTCTAAAATACAGTATACTCTCTATTATCCGTGCGCGGATTATCCGGTTTGCGGATTATCCGTGCTCATTCCGAACTCACAAAAAAATTTAAAGAGAAACATTTTCATGCTTATCATACATGTAAAATCGATGTTGATGTTCTATCAAGAGAATCATTCCGTGAAACTAATGAGCCGTGACGGCGGAGGCTAAAGAATAAATTTTTTCTTTCTTACTCCACGCGCAATCTCTACCGGTTCAACCCCTAATTTTCCGAGAAATGAATCATCCACTTCCTGCTAGCTCATTCTCGTACGAACACACTTCTGCCTGACACGCCATTCTTTAACTTCTTCATTCTCTTTCACTTTCGCACGTGTTCCTTTAGTTTTTGCGTCTTGTTTATCGCCAGTTAGTAGCGTGAAATTTTTTAGTGGTAAAAATGAGTGGTATGAAACGAAAACGAAACGTTTTAAATGCTAAACAAAAATTAGAAATCCTTCAAAAACTTGATATTTGAGAATCAGCTAGTTCTGATGCAGAAGATGTACTAAATGAGGGAAATACAATTTCTCATTATGCTTCTCTACAATCTGTGGAAACTTTGTTAGATTATATGGGACAAAGAGGATTTGATTACGGTGACATTACTGCGGTTCGTCAAATATGTGTCGTTATACGACAAGAGATGAACAGACAGCAGAAGCAAAGACGCATTACAGATTTTTTTTAAGCAGTAAATGTTAAAAGGAAAATTCCTAGTTCGATGTTATACAGCATGCAAATGTAAGTAATTTTTGTACTGATGTTGATTTTTTCTTTAATAAAAAGGAGTTTTCGGATTATCCTTGTGTTTCTATTGTCCTTGCGATCCCTCCCGGTGATTAACCAGGATAATCGGGAGTGCACTGTATTTGCCAAATAAATGAACTTCTAAATAGTGCATCAAAATATTTCACTACCATCTCTGCAGAGAATAAACAAATCTGTAGGATGAAGACGTTTTACATAAGTTGGCACAAGGAACCTACTTACACAGTGATATTTGGCGCGACGGTGTCTGGTAAGGTTTCGGCTTAGCGACCGGAGAGTTCCATGCCCGATTTCAACCAAGATTCATCGTGTATGTGGGCTGGTTCACGTTAAATTTGACCGCGAGGGTCAAAACTCCTCCTGCTTGTGTGGGGCGTAAGTTTGGAGAGAGAGGTCCGGATCAGGTGTCGCCATCACCATCTGATCGCAGTTCTAAATTACGACATCCCTTACTTCAAATTGGGATAACTTAAGTAAGATAAATTACAAAGTGATGCCACATTTCAACGATATTTTATTTTTAATGGAAATGAAGGTCACTGATTTGAACCATAAATTCCCTACAAACCGCAATACTAATAATGCGTGATAAGATAGATCAACGACCCACTTGTAAGATATAACATGGCAGTAAAAGGGACTGAACTGCGCAAAGAGGGTTGCAAAATTCTCATGCTTTTTGAGGAATTTTGGAGGGTGGGGTACCGACTTAGATATCATCATTTCACTGTGGTTTGAAATTACGTGGTCCATTTCTAATACCCCCTCACACAACTTGGAAACAAATTATCAAATCAAATAAGACTAAGGAAGGAGACTCTGCTCTCATGATGTATATTATCGAAGAAATCGGGCTCGAACTTGCGATGTTCCAATTGTGCGGCGAACACTCCTCCCGTGTTCTACTGCGATTTATCACGACCATCGAAAAATTTCTGAAACATTCATCCATCGAATCTATTAAAATAAATGTTATCTTTCTTTTCTTAAATTCCTTTAATAGAGGCAAGATTCTTGTTGTTATTCAACATGAGAGGATATTTTCTTCAGCTGGAACTTGCCTGGAAAATAGAAACATAGCGAATTAAGACTTTATTGTTAGAATGTTCATTGAACTATGTTAGCAACCAAAAGAGTATTATATTTTCCCCTTCAATTGAAGTAAGTTTAATGTTTAAACTTTCATATTTAGAGCTGGTTTTTTTTTTTTTACTTAACATGTTAAGTCAGTGAGTGTAATTATTTCATAGCATATAGAAACAAATCATTAATCTGAATAGTCATTAATTTTTTTAAAAAAAATTAATGGTTATAAAATAGTCCAAATTTTTATTTGAATCGAGTACTGAACCTTAAAATAAAACTCAAAATAAGTTAACTAATTATAAACATATAATTGAGTTTAATGATAATTTGGCTTGCGTTCGTTGTTAAAAAGAAAGGAAAAAAAAAAAAAAAAACGTATGAAGTGGCATCATTCATCTGCCGCACTGTAGCAACCATTCATACAATATCTTTGATCTGGTTACGACTTAGCTCTGGTTTTCTCAGAAAACTGTAGCGGTAGCATCACCAAACTTAGAAAATCTAATAGTAGAGCAAGCGATTGAGTTGGTAGCCTTGCAATGTTGATAGAAGGCTCCATTAATGGCTTTCCCTCAATATGAATGTTGGTAAATATGCTAGTTTATTTCATCTTAAAATATAAGTCCACATTATAAATCGGGTATAAGTAATTAATTTTCGGATAGAGAAAATTTGAAATTTTTTGATTATGAGAAAAAAGTTTAAAAAATCGCTTAAAATTAAAAAAAAAAAAAGAAAGTCATCTTGATGAGAACTTTTTACTATAACTTATCACCGCATTAAATGATTTTTTTTTATTCACCATGAATTCATAGAAAATATGCCTTTTTCAGTTTTCAATGTAAATGTATGTTATGAATCGCAAATATTGCCCTATATATCTGGCTCTGAAGTTATGAATAAAAATTACGCTACGTTTCGCACATGCTCAGTAAAAAAATTATTTACTAAGAATTCTCATATTTCCTGTAATATTCAAAATGTTTCATTCAAATTTTAATACAGGGCATTTAAATATTGTCAAGTAGTCTGTAAGTTTAGCACAATTTGGTGGAAAACTCTGCCTATTATAATAAAGAAACATGTGAAAAAAATTTGAGATCTTTTACAGAAACCTTTATATTTTTTCGAATATTCGTGCTATTTTTTCGAAAATCCATGTAAATATTATGCACATCAAACATAACCATTGAAGAAAGTTTTAACTCATTATCAGCTTTCTGTGAAACGGGATGAGTCGAAATCTCTTTTCGCCGTTATCACTTTCTAGTAAGGATTTGTGCTAAACTTTTGGACACTAGTGTATATTTTATATTTAAATTTCAGCCAGAAAAATTTCATAAATGCAATGAATCGTCGCTGATTCTAATTCATACAATTATAGCCAAGTTCCACAGCATTTATTTAATTTCTCTATTCTCTGGAATTTTCTATTAACGTTACTTTAAAATATTATTTAACTAGAAGTAAAAATTAAGAATTGTTAAGGATTGTTTTATTTCTGAATTGTTTTCGCTGTTTAAATACGTCGATACCTCGTGTCATCTTAAGACATTTAATTCCCTGCAGGACTTTACTGCTGAATAATTCATTTAATAAAAAACGATAAAAAAATGTCACTTCTTTTAAAAACTTTGAACACATCAAATCCGAATCGTGCTATTCGTTTTGAAGTTTTATGACACTGTCACAAAAATCATCCGGTGGATGTACGTGAGTGTAGCTCAACAAGCAGGATAACAAAAAAATATCTCTTTATTCTATTAACAACATAAGCAGATTACTAATAAAAATCAGTCACATCACTTCCAATAGCACTCAGCGTATATTAGCTGAATTAGCTGCGCACCAGCTCGCATTGCGGACAAAACTCCAAGAGATTCACTCGATAAGCTCTCAGTATTTATATCTTTTCCGACAGGATGTTACGTCACATAGACTTCTCTCGAAGGTTTTCCATATTTCCGTACCTAGTAGAGATATGGCCATAATTCCAGCTTTTTCTAGAAGCTTCGTTTTGTTGCCAAGGTCGGGATTCATTGGCTTGGGTTCCAGTAAAACCTCTGTAAAACTATCTTTCCTGTCATAAGATTATCATGTAAAGGAAACTACTTTGCAGCTTCGTAACAATACAATTGTAGTATTCAAAGTGCTGCTTACATTTTTTATTGTTAAAATTACGTTTCATTTAAATTATAATAGTTTTTATTTAAATTATAATAATTTTTATTGAAATTTTAATAATTTTTATTGTTTTAGTAAAATTATAATTTTTTTACAAATTATGCATAATTTATTAAAATTATTTAATATTCAACTATAAGGCATATTTAATAATTCAAATACTGTCATTTTTAGTTTCTAAATTGTCGTTTCCTCTTCTTGTACTCATATTTACATCTAGTTTTTCTGGATTGGAATATTTGGAAAAATTCAATTTTTACTGTGGCCCAATCAGCTCCGAATTAAGCAAGCTCCAATGTTTAACAATGTTTTCAAATATTTATAAGTTCTGTTTATTAACAGAGATTTCTTTCGTTTGTTAAGGTATTTAACCCTTAAAAGTCCGATTTTTAAAAAATTAATTTAAAAATGATTTTGACTTTCATTTCTTGAATAAAAAAGGAAAAATACTTTCAAAAATCTTATTTTACTGTAAGTATGGTTTATGACTAAAAAAAACAGTTTGTTACCAGCTAACAACACTGGGCTTTATTTCAGAAAACAATTTCCCTGATAAAATTCTATAATATTAAACAAAGATGATTTTTAACCCTATATAGATATTTTTACCTTAAATGAACCATTTTCTTTGCTATCTAATAAATCATCCTATCTGTTATGGAAAGGGACTGCCGCTTCGTTTTCATTTATCTCAGAAGACATATAATACTTGATATGTTAATAGGGGTTTTTTTTAGTAATTTTCTGTACATTTATGAAGCTAATTAATGATTAAATTTTAGTTTAAAGACTAAAAATGCGATAACTCGATGCACGAGTATTCTCGGGCTTTTAAGTTAAGCGATTAATAATTTAATAAGACGGATAAGAAATTTCCTTCAACACTGTAGAATAAATGGTATTCTCAAGCGTACAAACAAAGCTAAAATGATGCAGTCACAAGTGAGAATCATCAATGAATTTTATTTTTTATGAGCACGCAGGCTGAAATCTGTATGATGTAAAATGATTTAAATAACATCTTCAGTATGTATCCTATTGGCAACAACAGGCATTAGAGCTCCAGTCTCATTCTCAAGATTTTAGGAGACAAAATTGGGCATGTCGCTTAAAGGCAGCACTGGGCATTTAAGGGTTAAAATGCGTGCTCCTCATTGTCTAATTTTAATTCCTCAATCAATATTAGATCTTAATCGCCCAAGAAGCCAAGTCAGAAAATTCCGCTTTACGTGGCCAAATCCAAAGCGGTCACTCCATGTTTATTCATGCGTGTCCTTACAAATCAGAGAGATGAAATATTTTGGATTACAAATATTTGTCATTAAAATACGACTTTCCAGTTTGGAAGCTCATTAATCAAAGGTTAAAATTCTATGCAGGTCACTTGCACTTTAAGTATATGGTAAGAATTATTCAAAAGAGTTCCGCATTCCAGTAATGGTAACATGTCTGAATATTTTGTTTCTTTCGTGTAATTGAAGTAGAATTTTACTATATATTGTGACTAATAGATTCGAAGATGTGTTTTGTGTTTCTTAGTCCAATATGAAGTCCAAAATTAAATACAAAAAAATGAAGTAAATGTGTATGTTTTGTATTTCTTAGTCCTATATGAAGTCAGAAATTAAATATAAAAAAAATAAAGTAAATGTGTATGTTTTGTGTTTCTTAATCCAATATGAAGTCCAAATTTAAATACAAAAAAAAATAAAGTAAACGTATGTGTTTTGTGTTTCTTAGTCTTATATGAGTCCAAAATTAAATTTAAAAAAAATAATGTAAATGTAAATTTTTTGTGTTTCTTAGTCCTATATGAAGTCCAAAATTAAATACATAAAAAATAAAGTAAACTTACATTCGATAATGATAAATATACCAAAAATTAATTTAAAAAGTAATGAATTAAGAACCAAAAAATATAAAAAATAAAAAAAAAATCAAGATTTTATAGTTTGATATTTACACAATTTTTAAAATGCTAAATAATACAATTTTCCTGATAATAACAGACTTGAAATAATACGAAATTTTATAAGTCTAGTAATTTTTAATAACCCCATACATTTTTTTATGAATTTTATTTAATAAAATATTAAAAGTTAAAAAAAGGTTCCGTTGGTGGGATTTTTAAAATTTTAGAGAGAGAGAGAGAGAGAGAAGTGAAAAAAAAATGTTAGAAAGTCATAATCTTTGGATTAAGTCGTGATTTACTTTCTAAGTCATAAGACGTCTAATGGTGTGGAGTGAAGGATATTATGATGATTGTCATGCGTAGCACACTCATCTGATAATTTCATACATCTACCATAAAGTGAAATCAGTGACAAACTGGCGAGCATCAAATTGATATTCATCTCTGCAAGCTTCCTTCTCGCTTCCAAAACACTTATGTCGTCTTTCTCGATGCACTTTTCTACTAATGTTTTTTCATATTTTAAATTAAAATGTTAAATTATAAATAAAATGGAGTCCGAAGTTTCTCCCTAAACTCCCCGGCGAGCATCAAATTGATATTCGTCTGTCCTTCTGGCTTCCAAAACATTTATGTTGTCTTTCCAGATGCACTTTTTCTACTAATGTATTTTTTATATTCTTTAAATTAAAATGCTAAATTAAGCCAATTAAAAATAAAAGGGAATCCTAAATTTCTCCCTAGCATTCAGTGGCAGATGCGCCATAGGTTGAAAGTTAAATATCTTTACGAGTTGCCCATGCATTTATGTAGGCACCTCGGACCTTCAATCCAAAATAACTTCCCGATTCCACATAATAAATCTAATAAAAAAATTGACTTAAGAATAAATCTAATGTATTAATTACAGTAGAAAATAAATTTAAGAAAAGAAGCGTTTTCTGTGCTTTTGATGTTTAAATTTTGCATTTTTTGGGTGGAGAGGGAATGTAATTAATTTTTTTTAAAAAAAAATCTTTATGATGATCATGCACAGAAATTATCACCGGACCCGTTGGTTTGCAAAAGGAAAATCATTTCAGATCTCAGTGAAAACCCAAATTGTTTTAAATTCTTTTTCATGAAAAGGATGGGTTGTTTTGACTGCAGGGGGGAGGGAAGGGGCAGCATCCCTTTCCATTTTCGTGGGAACATTCCTGTTCAAACATTCCACGACGGAACGAAGAAGTGAGCGAGTAAGGGCGGGAAAAAAGGCCAACTCCGAAAAGAAGACGGAAAAAGAAGAGCTTTCTCGTCTTAAAAACCCGAGCGCCATCTGGCTTCTAGACGAGCAGGAAATGTGCATAATGAACTTCCGGTTTTCCTCAACGAAGAGTTCAGGTGTCTCGATCCTGCTGCAAGGCGCAAAAGTTTTCTCACGTGATTCCCGTAAAAAGGTGTCGCAAATAAGTTAGGGAGATTAATTTATCATCCTTCTTTTTTCGATTTCGCTCCTTTCCTACACTACCTCCCCCCTTCTGATAGTTTTCCAACTTATTTCTTTCTCAAGAGGCACTTGAACTTTTCAAAGGGGGGGGGGGATCACGTAGGTCAGTCGTATGCCGAAGAATTTTTTTTCTTCCGAACACTAGATTTTGGTATTTTTGATAAATAATAGGTGGAAAAATAATAAAAAAAATGAAGCGAGAAAGCGAAGCAAGTCGACCGACCGTAAAGTGGATTTTCGAGTTGAGGAAATGGATTGGAGATGATACCGTGAAGTGAAGACATAATTCAATTTTCTTCTTGGAATTATCATATTTTTTTTATATAGATTGCTTTCCACTTCTCATGCAATTCTATTGCAAACAAGAAATTTTTCATCGGAAGACTTTTTTTTGTATTTCAGAGGTTCCCAACCCGTGGTACGCGCACCCCGGGGGGTACCATTTGGGGGTACGCGAAATCAAAGTTGTTAATGGCGGAAACAAGAAAACATAAGGGATTACAAGAGTTAGAGGATTTTTTTTCTCCAAATGAATACTTGCTATTCAATTAAATTGATTATTACGAAGTGCTATCCTTATAAGATTATGCGAAATAATTACGATATTGGCTTCATTTGCTTTGGCGTTCAACTAATACTAGCGTAAAAATGGAATAAATTGTAAAAAAAAATTCAAAAATAAGTTCTGCAAGTGTTATTAATTCGAGTTATTTCATTTTAAAATTAACTTCAGCTAACTTTAACATTATTGATAAAAACTTCTTTGGCATAGACCAGGGGTCGGCAACCTATGGAAACGGAAGAGCCAAAAGTTACAATTTAAAAAATTTCCCAGTTTTTAAAGAGACACTAAAAATTTTCGTTTCAATATTATAGTATTTCCTTATATATATTTGATTTTTGATTTAAAATAAACGGCTTTAAATACGGAATAATATTTATTCATGTGAAAACACAAATATAGATAGTTATGGGAGCATTGGCTTTGCATGCCTTTTGAAAGTTTGATTAAATCTGGCTTATAAATTGTTGTTTTAAGTTTCAAGCACGTCTCTAGATTTTTATTTGTTAGTTGATTTCTAATTGTACTTTTTATTATATTCATGCAAGAGAACGCTTGCTCGTACGAATATGTCGACCCGAAGATCGTCAGCACTCCATATGCTAACTTCTTCACTTCACTGTAGCATTCTGGAAGACTATTCCATGCACCGAATATGAGGGCCTCAACTCTCGGAATTTCTTTTAGAGCTGTCCACTTGTGCTGCGCGATGTGCATGCATTTCTGGACCTCCAACTCTTCCAACTTGCTCTTGAGTTCTGTGAACTTGCCACTCCAAAAGTCTTTGGTTTTCAAATTCAGCAATTGCATTTGAAGCGATCCAGCATCAATTCCAAATGGCTCAATGTTGATCTCATTTGTATTTGTGTTGAGAGGATTTACTATGAACGCGAGAGTACTTTTGTTTGTTTTGAATTGCTCGAATCTCACAGCGAATCCATCCTTCATATTTTTTAAAGCTATGCTGAAGTAATTCGCTACAATAGTTGCATTGGTCTCAATGCGATATTGCTTCAGATTTTTAAAATGGAGTAATTTACCGCTCTCCATGTCTTCAACAAAAAGAAGTAATTTTTTTCAAAACAAATTACTTCTTCAGCAAGGCGTAGGCTCGGTTGCTCTTTTCTTGCAGTTTTAGATTCAGTTTCATTGTAGTATCTACCATGAAGTTGAATTTTTGCAGCCATTTGCCTTCTTCCAATTCAGGATGGTCAATGCTTTTTTCATTGAGTAATGCTTTTATTTCACTCAAGCACAAAGCAAAACGTTGCAATACGTTACCTGTGGAAAGCCATCGCACTTTATTTTGCAGAAGTAGGTCAGAAATCTGGCTATCTATTTCTTCAAGGAAATCTTTAAACTGGCAATGGTAGATTACTTTTGCCAAGATGCTGTTAATAATCTTAATTACCAAGTTCATGTCCTCAACTATTTTGGCCGGAAATGTTTGGGCACAAAGCGCTTCTTGATGAATTATGCAGTGAAACGTTAGAATTTCATTGTTTATTTTTTCTGAAGAATTGATGTTACCCCTCTATGTATTCCTGTCATACTTCTGGCTCCATCAGTTGCTATAGAAACGATTTTATTTATATCTATTCCATTGTCTTCCAAGCATTTTTGCACAGCATTTGCTATATCTTCTCCACGAGTTTGCCCTGAGAGCGGTAGCAATCCTAACAGTTTTTCTTTTGGACCTTGGGACGACATATCGACATATACCTGACGAAAAGGGTAACTTATACCGTGTCTTTTATGTCGCAAGACTCATCTATAGCAAGTGATAAGGCAGAAGCCTGTTGAATGTCTTCCAGTTGCATATGTGTTACATTTGAAGCCATTTTAGCAGTTCTATCTTGTACTGTTTTAGCAGATAATGGCAAATCTTTGATTTTTTTCATGATTTCTGCTTTCTTTTTAAAATCACGAAACAGTTCTTTAGATGCACGTATAAAACAATCTTTGACGTACTCACTATCTGTGAATGGTTTTCCTCTTTTTGCAATTTCTAATGATACTGCAAAACTTGCCAGATTTATATTATTGGAAGATTGCGCCCAGTTACTTAGCATGAAACTTAACTGTTGCTTTTTTTGGAGCTCTTCAACAGCTTTTTTTCGTGCGTCACCGGTTGGATATTTACCAGCAAACTGGGTATGTTTCGTAGTGAAGTGTCTCTCCAAATTTGACTTCTTATTGTGTGCGAGTTTTTCGTGGAAAATGAGACAAGTCGAAAGGCCATCTGTGTTGCATATGAATGCAAACGATTCCGTCCAATCCTGATTGAATTCTCGGTTTTCTTCTTCAGTTCTTCTCTTTTTTTTTACCAGATGCCATGTTGGCGGCGGAGCTGAAAAAATGATTTTTTAAAATTTTACTTAGCTATCTAAAACGGCAAAAAATTTATTTACCATTATTACTTCGTTAACACGATCCTCAGATATATAATCCAATTCTGTTGCTGATTTTATTATATTATACGCGTACATACCTTTGAGAAGATAATTCGCTTCTAAATCGTATTCTTCTTGAAACAACAAGCAAATAGACACGCAAGAACCGCAAGCGATTAAATTAACATACATGCAACGTAACGTCGACCGCGCTATCCGTGGATGACCGATTGACAACACGTCTAGAGTCTACACAACACGTCTAGACTCACGACGGTGACTGTTTGAGTGAGACGGAAATGGAATGCAATTGTCTGAAAGATAAACATGGTCACGGAGTCTCATCTCTAAGAAAAAAACAATAGTTCAAATTTATCTCATTACGGTCATGTTAAGCG
>BGPR01014140.1:28482-39959 GCA_013235015.1 Araneus ventricosus | reverse complement strand
ACTCGATAAACAGGCTCCTCATTAGCCGACTTGAAGTACTGAAGGCCACTTGATATAACTGGCACAATTTTGATGACAGTGGGTACATATATTTCTGTTAGACTGACTAAAAGTAGTTTTGGGGTAAATAAACGGTTATCCATTTCTTCAGAGAAGGGTGGAGCAAAATTGCCAAATTGCCTTATTAACATGCGGATTAACATGCTGTTGGATATGGCTATGACGATTTTGATGATATATTGTGCATATTTTTAGAGCCTGGTTAAAAATACACAATGGGTAAATAAACTCTAACACAATTCCTTTAGAGTAGGGTGACGTTAAGTCGTTTAAATATCTCTAACAAAAGGGACGATTGACATGAAATTTGATACAGATAGAGAAATTTTGATGACACAGGGTACATATGTTCATCTCAGGCTGACTAAAATCACTGTAGAGAAAAATAAACGCTAAACCAATTCCTCAGAGTAGGTTAAGGTATCCGACTACGCGTTCGGAGGCCTTTTTTTAAATAATGATATTTGAAGCAATATTTTTGTATTTTTATATGACATTTATGTTAAAACTTAATAAATCATAGAAAAAAGTTAAATGCATTAAATATATTTTTAAAAATTTGAAAAAACTTAGATTTTTTTTGCACTAAATTTGACCTTTTTTCAAACACCCTCGTTCAAAAAGAAATTATCAGAATGATATATCCTTTAGCATACATAATCCTTCAACTATTGGCTAGGTCCTGAAGCAAAAGTTTTGCAATGTATCTAAAAACATGTAAATTATAAGAGTTTTAGTGTGAAATCATGAATTTTTAAAGAATTTTGGCCTTTTTTCAAACCTTAAAAGATACATAACTTTTTAATGAAGCATTATTTCACTTATATTTTGGTTCATTACCTAGACAATATAATAAATAATATGTATGCCAAATTTGAGACGGATATCTTAAGTTGAATTTTAGTTATCGTGTTTGAAAAATAAAAATTTGCAAAAAATCACATTTCGAGAAAAATGAGTTTAATGTTTATGTTTTTAATTTACAATAAGAAGATAAAAGAATTTTTCTTCAATACTCCCCAGTTTTGTAGGCTAGTCCTTAGTGTTTGCCAGCTTAGCACATTTTTTAAAATTTTCTGATTGGAAATTTTTTTAGTCGTTTTCTTGAGCCTTATGTGTCATTATCGTTTTCTATCATTCAGCCGCCATCGATAGATTTGAATATTGTTTTTCAGTCAAATAACTTTATAATGCCTATTAGTTGATCTAGAGATACTTTTAGTGATTGATATTGATCATAATTACAATTTATGTACTTTTCCTACGTTTATTATCAAAAATTACATCATTAACGGAGAATCAAGATACTGCAATGATTCAAAATTACCTAAATTTGCAACAATGTCATAGAAAACCAAGAAATTCACACTTAAAATCTTTCAAAATAATATCTGGTATACAGAAAATAGTATAAAACAAAAAAAAAACAATAAAATTTAAATATCTTAAGAAAAAACAATGAAAAATGCTTCTTTATCGTATTATTTACCACTCCATTTTCAACTGTCAAGTTCTACTAAAATGTCTCTAATTTCACTTCTGATCATCATAGATGTAAAATAAAAACTGTTTTGAAAACTAAAAACAATAGGCTTTCAGATAAGACATTTAAAAAAAATTATGATTTTTCGGTCAAAAATTGGTTTTCGAGCGTATGCGGATACCTTAAGGAAAAATCCTCAAAATACATGTAAACCCTTGGGCCGTTTGACATACTGTTGGATACGGCTAGGCAGATTTTGATGAATTTTGGTACTTATACTTCTAATTAGCCAACTAAAAATATTGTAGTAGTAGAGCTAAATAAACGCTAATATAATTTATGAGGTTAGGGTAGGAAAAAGTAGTTAAAATGCATGCGGCCAATAGACGATTCACATGAAATTTGATATTGTTTTAGCAATTTTATCAAACATTATACATATGTTCCTCACAAGTCAAATAAAAGCACTTTTGCACAAATACTATCTCAATGCCTCAAGTAGGGTGGAGCAAAGAAACAGGACGATTGACACGAAACTCGATACTGCTGGAGCGATTTTGTTGAAACTTTGGCAAGCATATTCCTTTCTAACCGACATGAAGCATTATTGGCAGATAAATAAGCCCTAAGGCAGTCATTCAGGGTAGGTTGGGGCAATGTCTTTTAAATGCATGCAAAAAAATGGATTGATCGAAATGAAGCATAACTCGCAGGTTTCAACATGTGGAACTAAAAATATGGAGGGGTTAAATCTTTTTTAATCAATCCTTTAGGATGATAACAACCGATAAGTTTATTTAGAACGGCTGGAGCAATTCTGGCGAAACATGTTTCATTAGTTGATTTAGACACGTTAATTGTTAAAATGTTATAAAAATGATGCCAACATTGCTCAACAAGAACAAAAAAAAAGAATACTGTATTCAGAAATGGACCATATATCGCTCTCTTCTTTGGTTGAGTGGAGGTCAGACATTGAAATACATTGAGCAAATGGACCAATTAGCCTGAAAGTTTTATGGTCAGCGTTCCTAAAACAATAAGATGTCCACCAAAATTGGGTAATAAAGCAAGAAATATATGTAATATTGCATACTATCATGAAAGACATCTATGAAATACTTTGTATTTTTTTAATATTAATTTATGGATCTTTCCGTAAAAAATTAAGTCTCGCAAAATATTATCGCAATAAAATAACATGAATAAACATTTCGTTATTTAGAAATAATAATTCAGTTTCCTGTCTTACCAAAGATTGGGGCAACCGGGACGGGGAAAAAGACCGGTTAACGCCGGGAACTCTGCTAGTGTGTAATATGAGAACAAAAGCTAAATTTACGTAGATCCGTATTATATGTGGGGACGCAAAAGAAGAAGAAGAATTGAATATAGTACATAAAATGTCATACTTTGGTTCATACATTGTGTCGGGTTAGAAAATCAAAAATACTTTTGCTTTAATTGTGCTTAAAGGAATTGGCGGTTCAACTAGGGAAATCAGTGGTCCAATCTGGGAAGCCACTTTCCTTTGTTGAACCAATAGCCCAATTTTTTATGCTATTTTTTCTACTTTAAAGTTATTTCATGAAAAGTTAATTACATCAATATATTTAAAATAATCGGCAAAACCAGAGGAGAAGTCCCACAGCTCCAACCACTGAAACGATTTCGACAACGTTTCTCTCATATAAAAGCTTATGACCCCAACATATGTCATCAATGGTCGTCTGCCAACCACGACCCTCCATTTTCGACAGAAATCGAAAAAACTCTACTTCACTGATCATTTTCTATGGGAAAAAAACTAACAGAATCCCCAACCACTGAAACGACTTCGGCAATTTTTATTTCATATGAAAACTTATGAACCTTAGATAAGTCATCAATGGTCGCCTGCCACCTCTATTTTCAAGATATATCGCAAAATAAAACTTTGGCAAAGTCGCTTAATCTCTACAATCATCAATTTATTTCGCCAAGGTGCAAGAGCAAAGCCACAAACTATTAATATTACGGGCTAGCAGCTGGTCGCCGAAGGCGGTTAGTTGTTTTGAAGATAAATTACTACAAAAAAATGTACTTTTTCTTCGTTAAAATTATTTCTCCCTCACTGCACATTAAAAAAATGTTCAGGTGGTCCCAAATTCACCAGCCTTCCTTTACAATACACACAAACAGTGCAAAGAAACTGTACCGTTGTATGATGGATGAACCCATCATACAACTGTCTCTTCGATAGATAGATGATCTGTTGTGCCTATTAGTTCATCTACACCCTCTAATGATGGATCTGCCCCAGCAGTAGGCCCTTACTGCAGCTACAGCTGTGGATGTCAGTTTTACTGATGGGCGTCTCCCATGCTCAACTGAATTGCCATTTTTACTCGAATCGGTACATCGTTTCCTTCGGGAAAAGCAGTCGCTCCCACACGGGAGTTGCGGTGTTTACAGGTTAATTGAAGATAAGATACAGAAATGGTTGATTGTGAGTGTCATTCGAAATGTCATAGAATATTTATCGTAAAATCCTAGGCATATTTCGAAAGATTTTTGATCACGCTTGTGAGGTCTTTTTTTCAGGTAAAAACTATAGAATTTAATATATTTTTTTCTGAAAACTGAAATATTTTTTTAATACATCGTGTAAAAATTAATGAAAAAATGTTAATGCGTATAATGAGCAGAAATTAAAATTAAAAATATTCTAAATTAATGTTTTATAATAAATTTATTTATATATATATTAAATAAATTACATAAAGGATCGTAAATTACGTAACGCAATCAGATATTTCTCGACTCCTTTATCCAAAAATTAAATTTTCTATATTAATTTGATATAATAAAAATAAATGCTTTAAATAAGACTATTAAATATAGAGTAAAATGACTCCGAAAGTGGTGTAGTGGCGCCCGGGGAATAATATTGTTATTTTTTACGCCAGTCGTCATCAGTGGCAAAGCAAGAAATTCATCCAGGGCCATTGTATTGTTTTTTACATCGCTCATCATATTTTGCATTAAAAATGGGAAAATGTGATGAGCGACGCAAAATATAATGACGTCATGTAGTCTCAATAATGTTTAGACTACATAACATACTGGCGCCGGTGCGTCACCCTCGGCAATGGTTCCTCTAAGTTTGGTGACGTCACGGGCGCGGAAGGATACGCTTGTCAGGCCTGATTACCGGGGATAATAGTCTGTACACCCTTTGCCCTTTGGTCGCTATGCCCGGATTCCGAAACGTTTCTTTCATTGAAAACAATGTTGGTTTTGCACAGCGTTTCTGAACAAGAGACCTTTAACAATATGCCTGGATATGGAAAGCTAAGTAACCCTCTGACTGTGTAATTTATTTAAATCACTATTTATATGCAACGTTTGCAAACGTGTTTAAATACCATTCAGCCAAGCGAGTTGTTATTTATATGAAAAGTTTTATTAGTATAATATGATTCAATACTTGGCTAGTACTTAGTGAAGAGAGTTAGCTTGCGAAAATCGCAAGATTCAGCAGAAAATAGACTTGCTTGCAACCCGCGGAAATTACGGGATATGCAGTCAGAGGGTTAACCCTTAAAGGCCCAGTGTTGCCTTTAAGGAACATACCCAATTTTCTTTTCTAAAATCTTGAGAATAAGATATTGCTAATAGGATCTATACTGAATTTTTTATTAAATCTGTTTACAACATATAGATGGCAGCCTGAGTGCTAATAAAAAATAAACTAAATTGATGTTTTTCACTAGAGGCTGCATCTTTTTAGCTTTGTTTGTACGCTTGAGAATACCATATTTTATTCTATAATGTTGAAGGAAATTTCTTGTCAGTATTATTATTAATTAAAATTCATCTGTGTTTGGCATGAAAGAATTTTATCAATGAATTTTTTTTTCTGAAATAAAGCCCGGCGTTGTAAGTTGGTAACAAACTGTTTATTTAGCCGTAAACTATACTTTAAACAAAATAGGATTTTTAAAGAATATTCCCATGTTTTATTCAAGAAATGAAAATCAAAAAACATTTTTAAAAAATCGGGATTTTAAGTGCTAAATCCATTTATCAGTAAATCAGTGTATCACCCATAAACACGCATGAAATATAGAATGTCCAGATTAAAGGTACCCAAAAATAATGGATTAGACTGAAAGAACCATAAATTATTAGTTATGATGATGCAACACTGTCAACAGTGGCGTAGCGAGAGTAAATCATGCATAGGGCATAATTTATATCCCCTCCCCCCCTGCCCATTTATTTTCTGAACTTTTCCTATGAAAACGAAAAATATACCCAGAAATATCATCAGCGCGGCGCCCCTCTAGACTGGAGCCCGGGGCATCTATACAGTAGTTAAGCTAAAGGGGTGAGATCCACCCCAGGTAGCACTTCGAAAGGTGCGGCAAAATCAGACATGCAAGAAAACAGTTTTATAACTGCGCAGAGTAGGAAAATTAGCTAAACCATTGTGTATATAAAAATAAATAACTAATGTAATTAATTTGTATTTCTCTCCTTTTCTCGGTAAATTGCCGATATGTGAAGGAAAGACTGTTGTTGGACGCGAGATTTCGCAACCTATATGCAGAAATCGAGAGCGTCAACCACCAAATATAAAAAAAAGAAAATCTAAATCTGAAATTATATGAAAGTGGGGGGGGGGGGGGGGGAAAAGGGTTGGAATTGGATTTATTAATTTGTTATATGCAAGTAAATTAATTGATAGATAATTGAAGAAATTTACCAGTTTCCTCTTGACATTGCAGAAAACTAATTTCGAGTCTGACTTGAAAATCAATAGGCTATATTATCAAACGAACGCTTGATACCGGCCGCTATCCTATGAATATAAAAGAAATGAATACTAAAAAATACTTTTCTGTAACATTTAGGCCGAAAAAAATAATTCCTCTGAATTTATGATGGATTATTAGAAGCCTCATGAAAATGAGATTCTAAGCATTAATGGGTTAATTTGAAGCTTATGTGCCCGATGTAACTTGTACAGGGAGAGTGGCATATTGGAAGTTTGTTCCGAGTGGCAAAAATTGCAGTTACGCCACTGCATTTGTACCCAGGGGAAGATTACGGCAATCTGAGGCCACAGGCGCAAAATTGTTTTGAGGCCCCTCCTCTTACCCAGTGTCGTAAATTTGCAGTCGACTTAGCACTGCCATGTATGTAGAATAGATTTTGAGGCCCCCCAGGATCTCAAGACATGAGACTGTCGCCTCCAGCGCCTGTGCAGAAATTCGCCACTGTCTATACCTTCCCCTCTACTACTCTTAGCTACACAAGTATTTCAGTATTTCCCAACCATAGAAAGACGACGAAATATCAGCGCAGTCTATGTAAACTTAGCCTATTAAAAAACCTTCATCGTGACTTAACAAGCAAAACCACCTATCTTAATTTTTTTGAAGAAAGAAAAAAACTGAATTTTTCACAACCAGTAACGAATATTTCTGATTTTTTTCACATCTGGTACGAACATGCGGCCTCATGTTCATAAATCAAGCATTTCAGTTTTTCCCATCCATAAAAAGACGACGAAATATAAGCACAGTCAATTTAAATTTGGTCTATTAAACTTCATCATAAATATTATTTTTCAGACTATGAAAACGCTACGCTGTGTAAAATGCGTCTTTATCCGATAACTCTACTGAATATGCTGCCTCTTTCCAACTTTAGTTTGTCCGATTTGCGTTTTTTCTTGTCAAAGATTAATTATCCTATTTTCAAAAATTCAAGGAACTCATTTCGAATTGTTTGGGAACATGCATAATTAAACTCACTAATCTTATAATGAAAGACTGAAAAGTCTGCTAGATATAGGTCATCTGATTAAAGTTAAAATAAAGTAAGCCATCGTACAACTTTAGAAATTAATATGGAAAAAAGGTGCAAGGAACGGAAAATCGGGATCTGAATAATTGAAAAAAGATTCAGTTATCGATAGAAATGAAGTGTTCACTTGGTCAAAAGTAAAACTCTCAGTCAACAGTTCGACAGTTCAAAGAGAACAGATTACAACAAAACTGAAATAAATTGTTTTAAAGATCTTCCGGTTAACAGAATAGATTTTCTGCAGTTCTCTTAACTGGAACAATAAAACTGTTTTATATGCAGATATAGTTTAATCCATATTTCTCTGAACGTCTTTTCTCAGGCTTCCTCATAGCTAATATGGTTACTTTCAGAAGGTTTTTTGGTGATATATTTTTATTATTAACTAAGCAAAAATTTGAGAGAAAATACTAAAACTATTCTATGTTTTCCTAATTTAATATCATGAAATTGTTTTACAAAGAAACATTATAGTTTCTTTTTAAATAATATGAAATTTTATTGCACTGTAATTTAAGTTAGCTATTTCGCTAATTCTGTGGATCATCTTTTAAAGACTTGTAGTCTGTTTGATTGGTTTGTATTGATTTTTTGGCGCAAGACCAAAAAGTTGACTATATTGCGCCATACGAAATGGTGAAATTGCATTAAGGATAAATGTAAAATTAGAATGGTGAGACGATTGATGAAAAAAACTTCAGTAAAAACTGAGCATTATTTAGATAAAAGAATAAAATCCTATTGACTTTAAGATGATTCAACTGATTCGATATTTTAGCTAATACATGCGAAAAAAATGTGGAACAGCTTTGATATAAGGCATCACTGGCGATAATTTTGTATTGGCGACTTTTTGCGCCTAACCGAACATCGTATCGTTAAGTCGCCGAGACAAAATATCGCCAATGGGGTCATATAATGAAGCTGTTGAAAAAAGTCGCCAAAACAAAATTATCGAAAGTGATGCCGTATCTCAAAGCTGTACCAAAAATGTGACAGTATCGAGATCTGCTGTTATTTGAAACGGTTGTCCATGGGAATTTTAGCTACAAAGGCTGTCTTGCCCTTCTTCCAAACTATTGAAATCTACATTCCTGTATTCTATACACACCAAGGCACACCAAGTTGCCCGATTGTCAGAAAAAAAACTGAAATAAGCTGGCTGCTAAAGTAATCGCAGCTTGCTTACAAGATTAGAATTAAAAATGTTGCGATTTTGCTTTGAAAAAGCATATACAAACACTCTATTATCATTTGAATTTGAATATCTATCACCAATAAGAAATAATCTGATAAAAAAATACTGTGGGTACAATTACAGATTAACTGTAACTGCGACGATCTAATTTAAACTGACATAGCATTGCTTTCTAAGGATAGTAGATCGTCTGCCTGCTTTTTGAACATTTTTGGGTTGCGATTGTAATATCGCTTTGCAAGCCTTTTATAATGAATGATCGACTCTTTTAACAGTATACGTGCTTGCAACAGCTACAAGATAAGCACAAGACTTTTTCATTTAAAAAGCTTCTTCACTATCAATTGATCGTTTAGTTTTAAACTCGCGCTATTTTTAAGTTTTGATTAAATGATATTTCAACCAGTAGATCCGCGCTACCAACGCGCGATTTAAAGTTCTGTGACACGAATTGCATTATCATTTCAAATCAAATTGTGCAATCTTTAAGTCGGATTCCGCGGATACATTCAGAAATATTAGAAATTTAAGAAATAGCTTCAGACTCCTGACAAAGAAATGAAAAGATCGAATCCTCCGATAACAGACGATGATCCAAGTACTAAAAAACAAAGGCCTGCCGAGCAAGGACCATGTCATGATGAAAGTAACTCACAGAATGAAAGTGTGAAAAAATCGACTCTCGCAGAAATCCCCACTAGCCAGATGGATTGCCTTGTGGACAGTCACGTCTCTAACGATAAAAACTTTCCGGCAGTTATGATGATAAAATCTAACAGTTTTGAAGCTCATCTTCAACTCATAAATGAAAAATTTGGTGAGTTAAGAATTAAAAAAGCAGGGAAATTTATCAAACTGTTTACTGATAACGATGATATGCATCGGCAACTAATATCATTCCTAACAGCTAATAATATTGGATATTTAACCCCGAAAGCAAGACAGATGAAAGTTCTCATTATGGGCCTTCCCTGCGATATGAAAACTCAACAAATTAAAGAGGCGCTTATTGAAAAAGATTTAGATGTTGAGAAAATTGTGCAACTGACGGATTATAGTACCAAGAAATCTCTCCCACTTTTTAAGGCCGTCTTGCGAAATTCTGATAGAAATAAAAAGATCTTTAATCTGGCTCATCTCCTGAATTTAAACGTTTCTGTTGAGAAAACTGGAAGAGGAAAATTACGAAGACACACCATTAAATGCGGTGACGAACATACTTATGAAAAAAGCAGCCAAAAACCTGAAGCAGATGTTCCAAAATCCGTTAACTGCGGCGAGACTGGCCAACTCGCCTCTTGTGGTGGCCGTAAAAAATCCCGCCAAGTCAGCAAAACGGGAACTACTGACGCCAATTTGGCTCAAGCAAAAAAAACCTATAACCATAAAAACAAGCAAAAACAACTTCCTCGTATGAATAGCAATATGGATGCATCTGAACCCACCACTGATCTTCAGGATATTATCTATATCATGCAAGAATTTAGAAAGCTCTTCGGAAAATTTAATGATGCCAAAACCTTTGCCCAGCAGTTAAGAAATGCAAAAAATTCCGTTGAGAAATTCGAACTGTTTTCTGCAGTTTTCCTTGACTAAGTTCCCTTCCCCAGCCCAAAGCGATGAGTGTAAGCTAATGCATGAGAACTCTACATCACAGAAACAAAATTTTAAAAAAGCACTGTGTATGGTACTAAATTCCAAATGTATTGAAGCACTTTAATTTCAATGATTCAAATAAATATTTATTTAATTCTCTATAATGAGTTGTATATTTAGTCAAAAGTCTTTCACAGCAGCTTGCGACTGTTATTGTTTTTTTCTGATGGTATGGGAACTTTAAAAACTAATCAGGCAATTAATTTAGAAAATGATTTAGTTAGAGTTAAAAACACGGTACAGTGGCCAAAATTAAATTTTTTTTCAAGTGATTCATAATTTGACAGATTTGATAATAAATTTAGCATAGTTAAGACCCATTTGTTTGCCGAAAACCTTGCATCAGGATACCGTGTTTTTAAGTTTAACCTACTGTTTAGTACATGTTTGAATAATTTATTATAATGAATTTGCGGTAAAACTTAAGAAAACAGTGCAGTCTCCCCGCCATGCTCGGCATAATCGCGCCAACCATTAAAAAAAATTTCCAACATAAGGCAAAAAATTTTCAGAATTACCACATTTGGCAAATGAACGTCCAAAAGAAATCCAGACTGCACAGCATTCTCAAATCTGGCCGAGTTTGCTAATTACCTTTTAATGAACCGATAAAATGTATTCTAATTTTAAATAATAAATGCTTGCATTAAATTTATAAGAAAACTAACGTTAGCTTTGTTTCTAGAAGAAAGTCTTGGAATATATTTTAAATAAATTTTAGTGAACACATTTCACCTTGCTAAATGCAAACGAAAAATTTCATCCCAACTGTTTCGAAACCAGCTGAAGAAACACAGATGCTGAATACCATTAGAAATGTGAAATTTGCAAAGATGAATATCCTATGAAATCGTTTAATACTCAGCATGATTTCATTAATGATCACCTTGTTTCTTGGCGGTGTATTGGCGATGCGGAGTTGACAAGAAACCAATGTATAATATTTTAGATTTCGACTTGAAAAACAAATCTTATGGGCAACGCTCAGCATCAATTGTCATTTGTTAATATTTCAGCAATAATATGGTGGTTACGTAAAAAGTGGTACAGCTTTGATATACGGCATCACTGGCGATAATTTTGTTTTGGCGACTTTTTTCAACAGTTTCAACATAGGACCCCATTGGTGATAGTTTGTTTTGGCGACTTTTTTCAACAGTTTCAATATAGGACCCCATTGGTGATAGTTTGTTTTGGCGACTTTTTCAACAGTTTCAATATAGG
>BGPR01014140.1:0-18959 GCA_013235015.1 Araneus ventricosus | reverse complement strand
GGGGCTGCAGCCCGATAGCCCCTCCCCTGGATTCTCCACTGGTGAACATGATAATACAAAAACGCAGATATCTAGAGGTCTGTAATTAAGCATATCGTACTGTTTATCTACCTAATTTAGACCAAATTCATCAAAGGGATGACCATCGGTCGGTCTGCATATTTGCGAGTATGTGAACGCGAAAACTAAAAAGCGCAAAGACTTAGAAAAATAAAAGCTGGTATGTGATCTTGCTATCAACGTTCGCGCTCAAACAATGCAAACTATGCAAAGATAAAACCATCGACCCTTTCTGAAGACGCTAAGAACATTCCTTTGAAACTCAAGTAAGCCTATAGTATTCAGAAGGATGCCCCACCCTGCCTAAGCATCCGGAGAGAACAACTGACCATCGATCTATCAACTGTCCACACATCATTCAAAGAAAAATTACTTGAGGTGCATGAAGTGACTTAGATAAAAAACAGCAACAATTTTGTGAAGTCCAGCGTTTATCTTTAAATGGACTGCCAAGTCCATAGTATAGGGAATCAAGACCGACAGTCACAGTCTTGTAGGGGGACTGCTTCTGTTCATCGGCAGTGTAAGTATGTGCATATAATTTAACTTACAATTCCGTACTTATTATTCAGTTGTTTCTCTATTGATTTTCTATTTTTCTCGTTTATTACTTTTTTTGTAATTCTTCTGGCAATCATGACTTTTTGTAACCTGGACCCAGTTTTGTAGAGGGACCGCAACTGTTATGCATCAATGTTCAAACCTGATTTTTTTAATGTTCAGTTTTATATTTTTGTTCTAAACGCTCTAAATCTAATGTTTTCTTTTTTTATGTATTGTGTTATATCTATATTGTCATCTACTATTATTATGTATTATTATATATCTCCTGTTTTGTAATTTTTTTCAGCAAAGTTTCACGCATACCCATCCTACCGACAGGAAGCCGTTCTGGCTTCAAGTTCGGGGTTATGCAGTGGTGTTAATGTCATCAACATTATAGATCTGTGTCAAATTTTGAACCCAATTGATCACAACTGCATACTCGATATTCTTCACTATACAGTAAAACTTCGATTAACCGTCACTCCTTTAAGCGTCAGTTTCTGTTATCCGTCATCGTCTAAAAAGCAAAAAGTAATGTAGGTTTATAGTATTACAATGCATTTCTGTACATTACTACTCTACTCACAACAGGCACGGGGACATGGGGCATGTACACTTCTGTCCATTACTACTTGTATATTGAGGTTTATATTGATCTCTTTGTAAAGTTAAATACAATCTGTATGTATTATTCACTTTTAAAGGATTTTATTTTCATTTTCGTCTCAAGCCAGCAGTGAAATCATATTACTGTGCATATGTATTAAAAGATTTCTGTCATCCGTCTATTCGGTTATCCGTCACATCCCTGGTCCGAACGGTGACGGTTAATCGAAGTTTTATTTTACTACAAAGAGCAAAACGCGCCATATTGTTTTAGTATAGGAGAAACTAGGGATACTTGACGCCTAGGGATACTTGACCCTAGGGACACTTGACCCTACGTGATTTTCTCAGATTGTGAGGTAATTGGTAATTTGTGTGTGCCATTTTTATTTGACCTTTGGTCATATAGGAATGGGATATTGGAAGGAGATTTTCATTCAAATCAGAAAAGCCATCTTAATGGTGTGTGGGTAAATATGTTTTGGGGATCCAAAAGTAAATTTTCAATTTTTTATTCCTCAGTGGATTAGAAGTTTACGATTGAAAATATGATGAATTAAGTTATCTCTGAGTTTTAAGCATATTTCTAGCTTTAATTTGATTTATGAATTATGAGGTATTTTAATTCTAAATGGTTGAATTTTTAAATTATTTAGAAAAAGTCAAGTTAGGGATATACTTGACTCTAAAAAGCTAGGGATACTTGACCCTACCAAAAACTATTGCAGCTTCAATGCCGTAGCCGACTGAAGCACATTTTGTGGTTGGTCATTTTTTTGGTGCGTGGAGTCTGTCGGCAATATGGCAACTCAAATATAGAGAATAATTATTTAAAAATTATTTGTTAGTAATTCTTTTTAATATCATAATTTCAAATAATGCAAATAATTACTTTAGTAAGAATTTTAAAATGAATTGAAAGATTATTGGATTATTGACTAAAAATTGAAGAAGTATTTTTTCCTCGCCTGAGAAAGAAAGATTTATTTATTATTTTATTAAAAAATCTTTTGCTCGAACTATTTGTCATCGTTTGGTTTTATTTAACTTTTCGTTATTTCTCTTGAGTCTGACTTTCTTTCTTATATTGAATTTTCTCCTAAAATATATTTTTATTCTTTTGGGTTTTTTTCTTTAAATATTAGAAGAACCAAGTACGTCTATTAAGCTTCTCTTTTTCTTCTTTTGTGCAACATTTTTTTATATCTTTTTTGCGTTTTGATGCTATTCTGTTTTTTTTTTTCTTCCAAACCGGCAATTCTTCAACGCGCTAATGATGTTGCAAGGTTTCCAGTTCCATTGCACTAATTTTTTTAATTTAATTACATCAGTATTTTAATTGTGTTTAAAATTTTGAACTAATTTAATTTAATAACTAGATTTAATTTAATGACTTAAACTAGTTTAGTTTATTAAGATTTTAATAGTAAAAACTGCGATTTATAGTAACCATATTATTTAATTTTTAATATTAGTTTCATTAATATCATTTGATAATAAAGAGTTTTTTAATTCAGTATATAAACTAATATCTCAATTTCGCGTACCTTCAAATTATCAAAAGAATTTAAGCTCGTTTTGCATGTAGAGTCAAGTATCCCTAGATTAGGGTCAAGTATCCATAAGGTTGGGGTTACTTGACCCTACGCAATTTCATAAAATGTGTTTATTTTCTGATTAAATGAGATATCTATTTAGTATAAGTATATATCTCATTCTTAAATTCAAATTCATTTATGATACTAAAAATTGAAATATTCGAGAAATATAAGAAAAAGTAAAAGTAGGGTCAAGTATTCCTACGAGAGAGTCTATAAACCAGCGGGAGTGACCTCCCCGAAACTTTCTCGCATACGACCAGTAATGTGGGGTGGGTAAACACCCAGTTGGTAGGTAAATATTTTTGGGGTATTTACCCAAGGCTTGGTTATTTTGAAAAACAAATTATGAATGGTGATTTACAATGAAACATATAAAATTTATGAATTCCCAAAAACTTAATATTTTGCAAAAAAAAAAAAAAAATGCGTATGTTCGCAATTTTTACGCGCTCGGGTACCACAACTTTATTTAACGTTTTTGAGAACGAAATCTTACTATAGATATCGCACAACATTTCACTACACCTCTGGTTAATCACAGGAGTCCATCTGGAGAATGTCAAAACGAAGTTTCGTTTTGGGGATTGCCATAATTTCCGAAGCGCGTGTTTGCGGCTTGCTACAATTTCCGCCAAGGTCAAACGCCAACCATACTCACTTAAGTAAAATAAGCGAAACGCTCGCCAGCACACAGTCGTAATGTGCATTTTGAACTAAATATGCAATTTGAACACCTGTTTTTTAACCAATTGAGATGAAAATTTGGCACAGATCTATAATTAATATCAGCATCCGCGATATCAATTTTTATTTATCTAAGTCAAAGGGCTTATGAGATACAAGTATGCGATTATACAGACCGACACACAGTCAACCTTTTGATGGATTTGGCCCAAAATTTTATACGGACCTACATTCATGACGATAAAATTGTGTTCCAAATTTTATCCATCTAGCTATTCAAGTTTTTGAGTTATAGTGTTCGCATGACCGCGGACAGACAGACAGTCAGACTTCCCGTAGACGGATTTTGTCCAAAATTTGATAGAAACCTACAAAATATGTTTAAAGACCACATACGAAATTTCATGCCCGTAGCTCTAATAGTTTTCGAGTTATCGTGTTCAAAGCCACACACACAGACAGACATAATTCCAAAATTGTGTTTTTCGGACTCAGGGAGGTCTAAAACGTGGAGATTCGTCAAAATCTCGAGTTCGAATTTTTTGACGATTACAGTACTTTCTCTTTGTATACTTCGAATACGAGAAAGTAAAAAGGGTATGGAAGAACACTCCCTCTGGTTTTTATTCCTTTACTACATGAATGTATGGAATTGCTCAAAGCAAAAGGAAGCCCGAACAAAGTTAAAGAAAATCTGGATTGCTATAAAACATAAAAATTGCCAGTCTACCATGATAAAATATCAAACGACTGTTCTGAGCTAACTTTAAATTACGTTCAAATATTACTAACTAAAAGAAGATGCGAGATTCCCCTACAGCCATCTTCTATTATTCATATCATTAGCTCTTTAATAAGAAAATAGAGATTTTCTCTTTGCGATGGAAAAATACGCAGAAATCCACGAAATCTGTACTTTTAATGATGTTATTCTTAATCTTGTGAACATAAGGAAAACAAGTTGAGACTATGGAAATTCCTCAAAAGAAAGCAGATCTGGTGAAAGAAACTATTTTTGCCCTTTCGTTGAAAATTCCGCCTTTATAATAGAACCTCTGATTGTTTACCTGATAATGATAATATTGCTTTCCCATTGAAACGTTATTTTTTCCCTTCATATTTCTTTAAGTTTTGACAGGAAGTTTATTTTACTTCCCTGTAAATTGCTTTTCACAATGAAAGCAATGTATTTATACTTTCCTGCATGTACTTGGAAATTATTTCCTCGGGGTCATGTTATTATTCAAATTTCGTTTGCAATCATATTCCAAACGTCTGCAAATGTTAAGAAACTTTTTAGCATATTTTTGCTTTTACTGAGAAAGCCAGCTGGTTATTAACCTGAGCTCCTTTTTTTATATAAAGCTATCGTGTAATCAAATTTGTAAAGTACAGTTGAGCCTCTGTCAATCGAGGTCTCTGTTAACCGAACTGTATTTTTCGTTTTCTGAAGAAAGTCAAAGAATTCTTCAGTTTAGTGTAGTTATATTAACGCTTCGTTTTGAAGCAACACGAGGGCTATTTTGGGTAGAACCTCGTAATTTTGAACCGCGGTCAGATGACGAGGACGACACCTGAGCTGTCACCCATCTGTCTAAACTTAGGCTGTCACCAAAATGGAATGCGCTTTCAGCACCAGCAGGAACATTTGCGATACACTGACCCAGGAAATAGACCATAACTGACTCCAATGATGTCTTGAGGGTCCGTGTTACCTTTATATTATCATATTGAAGGACTGTTCTTACTCTTTTTATCTTTAACCAGTTTGCCAGGGACTTTTTACTTGACATCTCCTCTCAGGATTGGTTCTTGTTTCACCCTTTTTACAGTTCCGCTTTCTGTCCTCCTGAATTCCTGCCTGTTGAGTCTTTTTTTTTTATTATTATTTACATGATTTGAGCTTTTTAAGAAATGCTTTATTTTTTATTTATTTGTTTTTACACTGGATGACCCTGCTCTATAGGTTTATAGTGGTTTCCGCTCTCCACATGTTTCTGCGTTTTTAAACTTATTGTACCCAGTCGGTTCCTTGGTGTGGGATTCTCTCGACGCCCTAGGGCAGCTATAGGTCCATGAGCCCGGAAAATAGATGCCTGTTCCAATTCCCGAGTCTCTACGAAGTTCTGGAAACTTGTTGCCACATAGTCATTGCCCTAACAGTTGTTTCGATTTTTTTTTGATGGGGCTATGCATTCTACTTTTTAACCTTGGTTTTATTTTTGGACTACAAAATTTTAACCCTTTATCCTCCCACTTTGGCCGTTTTCATCCTGTATAGGACTTAAAAGTAATTTTTAAATTGCGCAGTTACTCAAATTGCGCAGTTACTCATTGCGCTTTTACTCAAAAAAACATTCTGTAATTGATGAATAGATATTCCCGGGTACGCGGGACGTGGATTGTCGTTGACTGACGGAATTTCTTCCTTTCTATCTCAGAAGTAATTATTATTATTATTTTTTAATTTATGTATTTTTAATTCGATGTTTTGTACAGTTTTTATTTGTGTTTCGTTTGATGTGTAGTGTTGTCTGTGTGTGTTTTGTTTCATATTGTGGGGTTTCAATCTTTGACTTATTTATATATCTGATTTTTACTGCTTTTGCTGTGTTTATTTATTTATTTCTTCTTCAATGCTTACATATTTTTTATATATTTTCACTGTTCCTTGCTTGCCCAAGCAGTTCTTAAATTTATTACGCGCGCGTTGGGGATGTTTTTATATTTTATATGAAAAAATAAGACCCTTCATTTTGTCATTCTTTATTTTGTGAGCAGCATTCGTCACACTTGGTTGTTGAGTACATGTAAATCAAGCTATTCTCTCCCCACCGAGGTGGGTCGAACTACGTATATACTCCCAGCTCTCGTGTATTTAAAACTATCAGTACGCGCACGGCGTTGCCCGTGCAATCAGGACTTCAAAAAAATGAAAAAAAAAAAAAACCCGCCCACAATGACATGAAAAAGTTTTGAAAACAAAATCAAAGCAAAAGATACACATTACTGATTTTCCCGCTTATTTTTTTTTTTCACGATAAACAATAATAAAAAATTGCAGCGTGAAAATTATTATACTGCAAGCTAAGTATGCGAGATGAATAAATACATTAAGATACTGGCGAAAATAATAATCAGTCATTCAATTCAAGGTTATGACGTCACCTCCCCTTCAACCAATCACATAGCCATCTGCGTTCCGAAGTGCCGTGCGATTAACTCTCTCCCTAAAAATAACTCTCAACCGCCCAGAAAAAAATTAATTTAAAAAAAACTTGAAAAGATATTTTAACCGTTGTTGCTTTAAATCCGACACAACCGTTCTACTTATAAGCTGAAAAAAATTGAAAATAATAGTGTTATTAGAAAGTCGGATGCAACAAATTTAAAATCAAAAGTAGCATCTTGATGCCAAAACTGGGTATTTTTAAAAAATTTCTCAAAATTCAGTAAATTGCGTTAGAAATTCAAAACTAACTTCATTAGAACGGAAATCGCGTGCTCTTTCCGATGGTCGTTCTATTTTAGTCGTACAATTATTCGAAACCATTCTATTGAGAAATTAGTGCGAAAAATCAACCAAAACAACACAAAACATTAAATAAAAAAATTTCTAGATTAAAATTTAAAATTTCGGCTTCGAGGTGCACTCAGTCACCATTACGACTATCTGTGTGCCAAATTTCATGGCTGTAAGTGCGATAGATTCGTCTGGACATCGCAGACAAACACACACAAACATTGCCTTTTATAAGTATAGAGTACTGCTCCTGTTAGGGCAGTACTTTTATATACATGTCTGTATCTTTTTATTGTACCTGATAAATCCCGTCCTCCGCATGCTGGTGGGGCGGCTCTCTCCCCGCTGGTCCTCTCCCGGCCTTACACCCTTCTTGGGTGGGCCTGGCCAGTGTGGGTATTTTTGCACCACACCAGCTCCTCCGTCCTGTTGTAGGCATTAAGCCTTGTAGGGCAGGCCGGGGCGGAGTGAGTTCTAGGCACTGTACAAGCGGGAGGACGTTTTGCCACTACGTCTGATTTAACGTTCAACAGTCCCCATACACGGCGGATCTTTAGTGGATTGGGTTTCGAACCTGGAACCCTCCGGCCCGCATATTTACAAACCCTACGCTGATAGAACTGAGGCAGGAAATCAGTCAATATCATTGGCTACGAGGAGCAGTGACGTCGTTTTCAGCTCTCGCACGAAGCGTACGGCAATCATAACAAAACAAGAGTCGTCCTACTTTTCTTCTCCGTTTTCCCACAGTTGAGCACAGAAAACATTCTTCCGTGAGTTGTAATATTTTTAAAAATGATATTATTTTTTAAAATATCATAAAAAATAAAACATCCCACACTGTAAGAAATTACACTAATGAAAAGTACACGCACGGGAGCAAAGAACGATGTCATCGGCTTTCGGCGACGCAAGCCAACCATATTGTCCGATTTCCTGCCTCAGTTCTATCAGGGTAGGGTTTGTAAATATGCCTCCGGCCCCGAAGCCGGGACCTTACCGAGATTTTTTCAAAAAAAGTTCTCGGAAGTTGGCATTGGAGTCGTTTTTCATGATGCAAAGGCATATAAAAGGCCATTATCAGGAGGTGATCTTCGATAACTCAAAAAGTTATTCACAGAAAAAAAATAAAATTCCATTCTTATTGAATGAATGGTTAGAGATGTGAGAAAATTCCATGCATTTTCATGAAAAATATGGCACTATAAATGAGTCGGGAAAATTTCGGATTGTTGGACGAGGGGGAATATTCTATTGAAAACATTCCATCTTAAAGAAACTTTCGGGAAATGGGAAGGAAACAACGAAATCAGTAACATCCACGAATTCTCATATCAAAACCAATTTGTTTCAAAATTTGAGTGTAAGAAGTTTGATAATTAATAAAAACCCTTGTTAAAATGTTAATACATGGTAGTCCTCGCAGACTTATTTTCTTAATTTCAAAGAGAAAATTTTGAAAAACCTAGTTTAAAAAAAAAGGAGGCACGATTTAAAAGTTGGCCACTATTAAACGAGTTTTCGATTATCCCAAGTGATTACGGCCCCAATCAACTCGGATAATCAAAGTTTTACTTTACGTAAAGCCAGTGGCGGCTCGTCCATTGGGGTTGCAGAGCCGAAGCACTCCCTGAAAGTATTTTAAAAACTTGTATTTCAGTTTTTATTTTTATTTGCTTACTTTCCTACTCTGAGAGTTCGATGATTAAACGTAGGGGAAAGTAATAAAAACGTGAAAAGATGACTGAAAATGAATTAAGACTTAAAAGAGACACAGTTAGAGCTGAAAAGTCGGTTGCCCTCGAAAGCATCAAAATTTGCCCACTGCGCTCAGCTGAGAGATGAATCGGAAAAAAAGCAAACCTTTCTCCCTTTGAATTTATAAGTACCAAAGCTGCATACTGTTCAGCTCTGTTTGGCGCGTGCCCAACAAAGAGAGAAAGATGCTTTTTTACTTTCTCGTATACGAAGTATACAAAGGGAAAGTATTGTAATCGTCAAAAAATTCGAACTCGAGATTTTGACGAATCTCCACGTTTTAGACCTCCCTGAGTCCGAAAAACGCAATTTTGGAATTATGTCTATGTGTCTGTCTGTGAACACGATAACTCGAAAACGATTAGAGCTACGGGGATGAAATTTGGTATGTGGTCTTTAAACATAATTTTTAGGTTTCTATCAAATTTTGGACAAAATCCTTCAAAGGGAAGTTTGTCTGTCTGTATGTTCGAGGTCATGCGAACGCTATAACTCAAAAACTTGAAAAGCCAGATGGATAAAATTTGGTACACGGTTTTATCGTCATGAATGTAGGTCCGTATAAAATTTTGGGCCAAATACGTCAAAGGGTTGACTGTCTGTCGGTCCGTATAATTTACTTTTGAAGAGAATCCTTTATCTCCACGTGCATGTGTTCTGGAAGAACGGGTTGGAATTTCATTACGGAGTAGCGAATTTCGTCAGTTTGTTCTTGAGCCGGTAAGAGAGGAAAATCGTTACGCATCCCTTCGAATTTCATTCTTTGCCTAGATATTTTTCAATCACTATAATGAAAAATCTTCTGATAGTCATTGGATTCTGGGTAACAATAGGTTCGAATTTTTTCAGCCACGCGGGGGAAGGGGAAACGGCACCTTTTGGGGGAAGTATACGAGAAAGTTTAGGGGAGAACATTCCCGCTGGTTTTCGCTGCCACCAAAAGTTAATCTTCGCTTCCTCGATATGTTTTTCTTTTCGATTTCTCTCATGGGTTGCTTATGGGTTTTTGTTTCTCTTCATGTTGCCTCGATAGAAACACATCTGGTGTATCGAGTATTCGTTTTCTTTTGTTAAAAGCTACTTTCGAAAAAGAGTATGTAGATAATTTTCTAAAATATCATTCAGATGAAAATTTTCAATAGGAGGAATCAATCTCGTTATCATTAGAGGTAAGAAAATATTTACGTTGCAGATCTTCAAAAAATCACATTTTCACAGCCTTCTCTGAGAGAAAAATTGAATATAAAAATCCAGTTCGCAGTATGCCAGATTAGAATATTGTTCAAACGTCTTCAAATAGGAAAACCCAGTACCAGAGGTGTAGTAGAGCCAGAACGCCGGCACGAAAGAGGTGGTATTGTAATCGTCAAAAAATTCGAACTCGAGATTTTGACGAATCTCCACGTTTTAGACCACCCTGAGTCCGAAAACACAATTTTGGAATTATAACTGTCTGTCTGTCTGTGAACACGATAACTCGAAAACTATTAGAGCTACAGGGATGAAATTTCGTATGTGATCTTGACACATAATTTGCAGGTTTCTATCAAATTTTGGACAAATTCCGTCTACGAGAAATCTGTTTGTCCGCGTTCATGCGAACACTATAACTCAAAAACTTGAATAATTAGATGGATAAAATTTGGTATACAGTTTTATCATCGGGAATGTAGGTCGGTATCTAATGTTGAACCAAATTCCCCAAATGGTTGACTGTCTGTCGGTCTGTATAATCGCATATTTGTGAGCACGATAACGCTCCTAAACGCTATGACTTAGATAAATAAAAGTTGGTATGAGGTCTGCTAACATTAATTGTAGGTCCGTGCTCATTTTCGTTTCAATCGGTTAAAAAAGAGGCGTTCAAATTGCATAGTCGGTTTCTTCACCATTGTAGGACGCAAAGAAAGTTGCGAGCGATTCGTGTGTTTTTACAGCTTCGTTAGGTGTTAGCTCATATTGCTGGTTATTGGTGTATTTTTTCCCTCACCTGTGTTGGGGAGGATACGAGAAAGTTTTGAGGAGACCACTCCCGTTGGATGAGTTACTGTGTTTACATCCACACAGACGAACAGACTTCTCTTAGATGAATATCATCAAAAATTGCTGCAGATATACAAATTTGATATTTAGACCATACATTAAATTTCATTCGAAAAGCTCATTTCCGATTTTGAGTTATATTTGCAAGCAGACCAGCAGACATAGTTTATTATTATTATTATTATTCAGGGAGGTTTGAAACGTGGCTATTCAACAAAAATTCAATATTGAATATTTGCAGAAATACAGTATTTTTTTTCGTATATTCAAATACGAAAGAATAAAAATTCATATGCTTTTCAAATATTTCTCTCGGATTTACTGAATAAAATAATTTAAGTTAAATTACTTTATCTTTAATCGATATATAGTTTTTTAAAGATTTATTTTTCATTTCTAAAGTCGAGAATTTTTTCGGCCCAAAAGGTATCGTATGTGGAAAAAATTCAAGAAAACTGTCCTAACATAATTTAATTTAAGGCTTAATAATTCTTCTGTTAAATTTTTATCTATAATCTTGCAAAACAACATCACATGTAGAAGATTCTATCTTCTACATCAGGAATCTTGAAGGATATATAATCATTCATGCACGAAATCATGCAGGAAGTAAGAATTTGAAGCAGTTAAAAGAATTTGATTGCATTTCAAAACGAGCATTAAAAATTTCTGCTTCAACATTCGAATTGCATCGATTTTTAAGCATCAAATAAACAAGATAGCTGTCTTCACTTTTCGTCTAATAAATTCTCGAAGATTGATTGCTCACTCTTAATCGAATTGCCGATTTGTCAGGTAATGGCTGCAGTAATTAGTTGACGCAGCTGCGACATTAAAACTTCGAATTCTAATTAAAACGAAGCGCGGAAGATTTCGAAGTGACTTTGGGCATCTCCCAGACACGTGAGTAGCATATTAATCTAAACTAAGGATAACTGCGTTTGCAAATGCGTAGACCCTTCGCGAATGCTCGTAATGACGGAAGAATGGAGATGAATTCTCTTTTAAAAGAGTTGGTTTTCTGAAACGGTATTGAAGCGAACACTAAACGAGTGAGTCGAGTTAAAACAGCTACAAGGAAATCCTAGTTTAAGAGGTTTATTGCGTACTGAAAGTAAAAAAATTCTATAGGTTTTTTCTATAATATTCTCTTAGACAAAAAATAACTGTTAAAACCAAGGAACGAGTCCTCCACTTCCAACCACTGCACTAATTTCGCCAATTTTTATTTTATATAGAAGCTCATGACACGTAGATTTGTCATCAATGGTTGCCTGTCCCCCACTTCCATTTCCGAGATTTCACCTCTTTGCAAGTATAGCACCGGGCTATTAATATTACGGGAGAACGGTTGGTCGCCGAAGGAGGCTAGTTATGCACAATAATAATTTGGAAACTCTAATAATGCCATAATATAGGCAGCGGGATTGTTCGCCTTCCCACTTTCTGTACAATACGGAGTGCTTTTTGTTTAACTTCATCGCATACTAAAGATAATCGTGTATGCATTTTGGAACAGCCCTCTTTCCGTAGACCAAATGTTATCCAAAATTTGACACAAGTCTGCAATTTTGGTGTCAAAACGACGCACCAAATTTCATTTATTTAGCTTAATGTTTTCTGAGTTATCGTGTTCACATACACACATAATAGACAAACTGACAAATAGTCAGCCAGATTTGGTTCAACATTCGATTCAGATTTGCAATTTTGGAGATAAAACCATATGACAAATTTCATCAATCTACCTCGCTCCAATTTTGCGTAGTCGTGCTCGGTTGTGGACAGACAGACTTGCCTTTGACACATTTACTCCGCGACTTTTTGCGCAAAGATCACACCTACGAATACTAACCTAGCTTGTTCCGTTTTCCGGTCTCATTTTCTTGTTTTCTTCTTTCCCAATCTTGCGGTTGCAACATAATTTTTTTTCATAGAGTGGGGTAGATAAATTTTTTTTCATTTAAAAAAATCCAGTTTAAAAAGTTTTAAGAAGTCCTACTATAAGTAGGCATTATTTCTTCAACTCTAACTAGCTGTGATGAATCGACGTATGAAGATGTACAATTCCAAAAGTGAGAAAGTATTCATTAAGTTAACATGGCACGAACTATAGCTGTAGGATGAATAATAACTTCAGTTTAGCTCATGAGATAAAATTACTTTACGTTTCCAATAAACATGCATACAGTACACAGAGTAGATGTATTGAATCACAGATATTAATTTGTAGGTTTGGTTCTGAAAATGTGTGCATATCGATTATCTGGATTAAGTCACGCTGTTATTTGCCGGAAAATGAATACTGTGTTCAGATAACATTAAGTAATCCAAATAATAATCCTAACTTCCCTGATAATCGATACTCCGCCAAAGAAATAGACAAATCTGGAAAGCCTGTGCAAATAATACTCTTGGCAAATAAGGGTAATCGTGTCATGCATCTAACATGCAAAATATTTTTGATAATATTTTCAAATCTCTAATATATATAAAAGGCAATGTTTGTGTGCGTGTGTGTGTGTGTGTGTGTGTGTGTGTGTGTGTTTGTCTGCGATGTCTAGACGAATCTATCGCACTTACAGCCACGAAATTTGGCACACAGGTAGTCGTAATGGTGACTGAATGCACCTCGAAGCCGAAATTTTAAATTTTAATCTAGAATTTTTTTTATTTAATGTTTTGTGTTGTTTTGGTTGATTTTTCGCACTAATTTCTCAATTGATTGGTTTCGAATAATTGTACGACAAAAATAGATACACCATCAGAAAGAGCACGCGATTTCCGTTCTAATGAAGTTAGTTTTGAATTTCTAACGTAATTTACTGAATTTTGAGAAATTTTTAAAAAATACCCAGTTTTGGCATCAAGATGTTACTTTTGATTTTAAATTTGTTGCATCCGACTTTCTAATAACACTATTAATTTCAATTTTTTTCAGCTTATAACTAGAACGGTTCTGTCGGATTTAAAACAAGAATGGTTAAAATATCTTTTATCGTTTTTTTTAAATTAATTTTTTTCTGGGCCGTTGCGAGTTATTTTTCTCGATCGAGTTCCAAAAGCGGCACTTCTTCCGAACGTTGATGCCAATTTTGATTGGCGGACGCGTAGGATACGTCATGACCTTCACCTGAATGAATTACTTCGATTATTATTTTCGGATTTTATTTATATTTTGCTTGCTGTATAATAATCATTTTCACGTTCCAATTTTGTAATATTGTTTTGGATTAACGTACTCTGTACTGTAGCGTGAAAAAAAAATAAGCAGGAAAATCAAAAAAATGTGTATCTTTTGTTTTGATTTTGTTTTCAAAACTTTTTCATGTCATTGTGGGCGGTTCTTTTTTTTTTCATTTTGTTAAAGTCCTGATTCCACGGGCAACGCCGTGCGCGTACTGCTAGTATATATATGAAACATCATTCCAAATAAGCAGGTCGTAGTCGATCTAATTTCTGTTTATTCTACATAAAGACGAAAATGCAGGTTGGTTTCCAAGTAGAATAAAGGAATTTAAATATTTGAAGGGCAATTTCTTTTGATCGAAACCGTGACCGTTGTTCAGAAAAGTGCGCTCGAAGGTAGCACGTCTTTCAAAGTGTGTTTACATGGTTAGAAAAGATAAAGTTGATTGGCGTCAAGCCTTTTTATTCTGCTGAAACACGGGAATATTCCCGAACGTTTTAAAGCGGTTGAAACCGGATCTCAGCGAGTTACAGTGACAGTTATTCCTATTATAGAGCTTAAGTAGAAATAATTTTATGAATTAAAATTTAAGAAGCGTTTTTTTAAAAATAGAAAAATGCGAAATTATTACATATATGTAATATTCTCACTTAATTTTATTTCAAATTCTAATATTATATATTTTAAAGTCTTAATGTATTCCAAAATCACTTTTCTTAAACTCCAGTTTCATTCTATTTCCTGCGCTGGAGGTATATTAAATCTCTCGTTTTGGCATATTTATTACTAAAAGAATATTATAATCGTTTCCACGCGCACACAAATCGTGAAATCAGCGACTTATTGCCGCCATGCATTTTCCCTAAAACACTTACGTAATATACTAGAAACAGCTATTATTTCCTTCACTTTGATCACGTGTTTATCTGTTAAATCCCTACCTGAGAAAAAGCAGGGATTTTCTGTCCTCTTTTGGCTTGAAACCTTAAACCAAGATGTACGTACATTCCGTCACTCTCCCATAATAAAATGAAAATTAGAATATAATTCGGCCTGTTTTTGTTATTTAACGACTACAATAACGAATACATTTTATATATATGAATGGGTGGTGTACGGTCAAAGCAGTCCAACAAGCTGGATAATTGAAAATAACTCTTTATTTAACGAATATTAGATACAGAAACTCGAGGCGCGTGCATCACGAAAGGAACAGCACTTGCACAAATCAGCAACAAAAGCAGACAGCAATCACTAAAAATAACGATAATAGCACGAACAACAACACTCTGCGTCTAACAGCTGACCAACTCGCAATGCGAACAAGACTCCAAAGAGATTATTATTGACTCCTCATTCGCTTGGTATTTATACCTTTTCTGACAGGTTGAGACGTCACATAGAAATCTCTCGAAGATATTCCATAACTCCGTTCCTAGCAGAGATAGAGCGATAATTCTAATATTTTCGAAACCCTTCATTTTGTCGCTAAAATGGTTTCAAAATTTGTCTCCAAGGTCGGGGGTCATTGACTTGACCTCCCTTGATAACCAATAAGAACCCCTGTAAATCTCTCTTTCCAACCATAAGACTAATATGGTAGGAAAGCGACATTACAGTTTTGTAACAATATGTAACATTATTCCGAAGGTGATGTGTAAAAGAAGGCGTAAGAAGGTGGCAATCGTTGTTACTCTAAAAGCCAGCTTATTATAATTTAAGCATTCTTAATTAAAATGATGATGGTGCGGATAATGCAACTGTAGATAGAATTTGAACAGTACTGAAGTCCGAGCCATGGCCAGGATTGAAAATCTTACACGCAATGCCGCGCGTCTTACCAGGAAAAAGTAGCATCGTTTTTTAAAAAAAGTATGGCGACAATCATGCCTTTCTATACTGCTGGGAAACGGGGAATCCCCGAACGCTTTATAGCCGGTTGAAACGTGTCTTCTTCAAGCTAAAATGACAGTTATATTATATTATATATATTATAGGATAGCATTATTTGCAGGTACTGTACCTGAGGATAAAACGATATTTGCAGGTACAGTACCTGCGAATAAAACATTATTTGCAGGTACAGTGCGCCAACGTCCAGTTCTTGCCCAATCACTTTAATTAAGTAGCATCGGACGCGGTCAGTACTTGGGAGGGTGACCGCCTGAAGAACACTGCATGCTGTCGGCTTCCTTTTTGAGTTCTTGACTCATGGACTTTGTTAGTTATACCAGATCAAGTGGAATTAGTTTCAACGGGTAAAATAGCTGCGGATAAAATGTTATTTACTGTTTAAGAATAAATAATGAGTTGTCGTGAATTTTTTTCTCTAATCTTAATAATTTAAAAAAGATTTTTAAATAAAATTCTAGACATTATTTCTCATTGCTGGACTTACATTCAAACCGTTTCCTCATTTATACAAATATTTAATAATTTGTTTTTAATCCAAAGTTAAAAACTGAAGTAGAGAGATGCGGTTTATTATCGAATTCTACTTATTTTTGGATAATGGGATTAGAAGGTAATGTTTCTTTGGATAAAATGTTATTTATTAGGCGGCATACATTCTGTTCAAATTATTTTTCTTCTATAGGAGTAATTGAAGTGATCTCGAAGCAAATATTTATACATTTTTAAATTTAAATCACACGCAAGCATTGAGTAGCGGAAAGGAAGTAAGAATGTAGTTATTTAAAATATGCTTGAAAATTAACAAGGTTTAGAAAAAAAAAGAGCAAAATGAAATAAAATATTGAATTTATAGACATCGGTTTTAAACATAATTAATGAACATTCAAATTCTTAAACAGATTGTTTAAGTGCAGTGGGTGGCCAAATTAATGTGGACACTTTAAAATTTTCATATTTTTTCGAATATCTCCCGAAAATCTGCATAGAGTTTCTTAGAATTTTGAACATATAAACATTAGGTTTCAACTCACATTTTACAGTGAAGATTCAATCACGAGAGCATTTAGGGGACCGTCTACAAATTGATTAAGACGAAAATTATTTTGGCCCTCCCCGCTTCACAGAAAGCTGATAATGAATTAAATCTTTCAAAAATGGTTATATTTGAAGTGCATAATATTTACATGCAATTTCGTAAACTTTTCAAAAATATTCGGGAAGATATAAAGGTTTTCTTTAAAAATCCCAATTTTTCCGTATGCTTTTTGCTTATAACATGCAGATCTTCCATTCAATTGTACGAAACTTACAGAATACTTGACTATATGTTAGAGAAGCTTTGTGTAAAAATTTGGAATAAAAAATTTGAACATTTCGGGAAATATGAGCATTTGTAGTAAATAATTGTTTACTGCGCATGCGCGAATGTATCCTAAATTTCCTTTTATAACTTCAAAGCCAGATATGTAGGGCTACTTATGTAAAAATTCCAGTCAAATATCATTAAGATTTAGAAAGATGTCAGCATTATAACGGCCGAAGCTATTCGCACCACTGGTGTCTTTATCATCTGCAGGCTATTGGCACCATCATTAGTCACGCAAGCGCACTGAGTTGCCGGATCCATCATTTGAATCGAAACTGCTTGTAGCTTCACTTTTTCATTGAATGTAGCTTCACTTTTTTATTGAATGTAGCTTCGCTTTTTCATAAAATGCTAAGAATCTAGGTTTTTTTTAATTCCAAAAGCGAGAATTTCCGCACGCAATGCCAGCGTGTTCCGAGCAACTTTTTTAAACTAAAAAGAAAAAACACCAGGGGCTTTACTTTCAGAAAAGCGGCAAAATAGTAGCTTCGCTTTTTCATTGAATGTTAGGAATCTAGGTTAAAAAAGAAAAAAAATTTCAAAAACGAGAATTTCAAACGCATAACACGTGACGCAAACTATCTTTCAATAACAATAACTAATAATTCAATAACAATAACGAATAATTGTAATTAATAAATTAATTAACAAAGAAATCGCATACATGGAAGCTAAATAGAAATCGGTAAAAATCCTCGCTAAAACTGAAAATAACAACTCTTGTGAAGTCATGGAGTCATAAAAGCTGTGCGCATGCGCACGCCTTACTGTAATCGGCGTAAAATGCTTATACCAGTGCTGATCGTGCGCATGCGCTAACGTAGGTGGTGCCGATAGCCTCCAGAGGCTAAAAGCACCGATGGTGAGATTAGCCATTGCGCATTACAACTTGGTGAATTTCGGTACACTTCGAATAGTAATATTTAATATTATAAAAGTATAACATCCTAAATACCCATATATACTTATTAATAAACTACATTATTTAACATTATTATTATTATTATTATATTACATTTTTATTACTTTATTTATTATTTTACATTATTTACAGTTGATTGCCCAATTATTATGGACAAATTTTTATAATATGCTTTTCTAACTTATTGTCAAGTATTCTGTAAATTTCGCACAATTGAATGGAAAACTCTGTATGTTATAAGCAAAAAGCATGCGAAAAAATTTGGGATTTTTTAAGAAAGCCTTTATATCTTCCTGAATATTTTTGAAAAATTTACGAAATTGCATGCAAATATTATGCACGTCAAATATAATCATTTTTGAAAGTTTGAACTCATTATCATCTTTCTGTGAAGCGGGGTGGGCCAAAATAATGTTTGTCTTCATCAATTTGAAGAGTGTCCCCTAAATGCTCTCGTGACTGAATCTTCACTGTAAAATGTGAGTTCGAGCCTATTGTTTACATGTTAAAAATTTGAAGAAAATCTATCCAAATTTTCGGGAGATATTCGAAAAAATATGAAAATTTTTAAGTGTCCACATTAATTTGGCCAGCCACTGTAGTTGCGAGTACAAAAAATAGCTCTCAACTTGCTGTCCGAATTCGAACCCATGACCCTTCGGTTAGCTGTCAAATGCTTTAAGAACATGCCGCCTGTCCGCGACGCGAAGATGTACGGGGTCATTTAGTTCCTTTCTTTAGTCTCT